>JAAGNN010000051.1:0-81818 GCA_012411365.1 Ameiurus melas | reverse complement strand
TTGAGGCGTTAACCACTGCCACTTTTACTTCTGACTTTAAAAAGTGCTGACTCTTTTTAAAGTGTCAGCACTTTCGGAAAAAAATAAAGAAACATGTTCTTGCAAAAAACTTGAGCCATGTTGCCAATACACTTTTTTTAAAGTGTTTAAATTGTTACTATAGAAACAGTGACATATAAAATGATCTTGTAAATATAAACCTGTGTTTTGTAGCTGCACTTATGTCAGAACTGCAGTTTAAAAAATTAATCATGTAAGTAATGCAACAGCGCTGTAGTATAAACCAAAAACTATATTTAGTCCCATTGTCAAAGGGATGTTTTTACTATTATAATGAAATGTTTATGACTTTTGCAACTCACGCTGTGAATCCTTCGGCATATCCATCTGACATTTTTGTCTTTTCTGTGTCTTCACAAAGCAAATGATGACTGGAACTAAGATGAGAAGCAGTCCTGCTGTCACTCCAACACCCAATGTAGAGAGCCAGAGATGCTGAGAGAGAAATCATCATCATCATCATCACACTTTCAGAACAACAAAAAAAAACAGAATTAGTTTTTCTGACTATACCTTTCACAGTTATTTCCTGCAGCTCAGTGGTAGTGGGAGTAAAGGTGCGTGAAGAGACGTTAACGTTATAAGTACAGCTGTAGTTTCCCTGATGGACAAAATCTGCCTCAGGATGCAGGGAAAACGGCTGAGTGGTTAACAGCTGACTGAGTTCTGGTGATGTCGGATCCACTGAACCTCAAGTGGAAGGAACCTCCCTGGATACTGATATTCAGTGGAGTAGATGATGGAGAAGCCATAGCCCCCTGTCACTTCTGGTCCACCAGCACCTTTTTATAGCTGAGGTCAGAGCTACAAATTTTGTCTGGTACTAGCAAAAAAATCAAGAACATGTCGCTTAAATACAGTGATGGTAATGGAGCTGCTCCTGGATGATGTGGAGGCACTTTCCCTGTATGAGTAGTCACAGGTGTACTGTCCATGATGTGAGGCATCTAGAGTCAGAGTAAATGTTGTTGTAGACTCTGCAGTTTGATTCTTTATTGATGTCCCAGTTTTATACAAACTGAAGTCTACAGAGATGCATGTTGGGCTGGGTGTGGTACATCTGAACTGAAGGACTTCTCCAGGTGAGACCACAGAGTTTGGGGAGATCCAAGTCAATGCGGGAGTCTTCAAGTCTGCAAGTATTGCCAAATAAAAAAAAACCTTATTTGAGCACACAACACCAGCATCTTCACCATGTCCACCGTTCTCTACTCCAAATCCTCTGTGTGAGCACTGGTCTAATACACACCCAGTTCCATTACACTGAACTTCATCCACCCAGGTTGGTTCACTTCCCTGACCACACTGGGCATTACGAGCAGCACTGATGGCTTTGCCACATCCAAGCTGCACTGAAAAAAGTGAAACAACCGTGTAATTTATTCAAAGTGGATTTTTATATTGGTCTAATTCAGCGATGGGCAACTTTGATAATGACGAGGGCCAGACCTTTTTCTCTTTTATACCAAGAGCCCAGATTACTAATCCACACTAACACATTTTACATTATTTTAATCAATTTCCTCTTTATTGAGGGAACTCGATGTACAATCAATGCAATGTGTTTTTAAAGAATTGATTAACTATAAAACTGATTATGCTAATTCAAATGGGCAACTTCATTGTTAACTGTTAAGCAAATGTGACCATCACAACTGCATTGCCTGTAAATTTGCAACAAATTTAGTAAGTGTGTTAGTAAGTGTGTCAACTGCTGCTGTCTTCTCTCAGTGAAACTCATGAGCTCATGAGACGGGTGGTGTTTTTCTATTCATCTGAGGTTGAATTTTTTGGCCACTTCCTGTTTCAGTGACTGGATAAAATGTGCAGTAAATATAACTTCTACTCGATAACAAACACTTGTCTAGTCTACATTTATTAAAGAGAGTTAAAGTGAGATAAAGTTAAAGTTTGTTAAATTAGCGCTTGTGAGTATAAAATTATAAATTATAACCAGGAAACTGATCTGCGACCTTCATCCATGATTTTCACACCCAACTGAATGCGAAGAAAAGCTTGTAAATGAGCTGAATAATATTGCTGGACACAGAAAAACCTTTTACACTTTCTATTCAGCAGAAAACATTAATCGTATCAGTCCACAAAACCCATGCTGTGTACTACATACTTCAAGTTTGAAGAACTACACTGATTAGAGAAACTTATTCACAGGTCATCTAAAGTGTCAAAATATCTACTTCCTCATGTTACTTCCGTTCTTCTAGTATCTAACCATCATATAGAGAGGTCACAAAGGGGGTAAAAAACAACATAAAGACTTCTAGTAAGGTGTCAGTTCATGATGAGATGGATGGAGCAGTTTCTCTGAAACTGTACTAGAAGTATGAACCCCATCATTCCAAAAGTGGTGTTTTGAAGAAGGTGGAGGAGAATAGTCTCTAACACATCAGTCCAAATGTTCTCATTGGTATTTAATTGAGTTAAGATGTAGTGTGAAGGACAAAGTCTATGATTACTATTAACCTCATCAAGCCATACATATGATACCGTCGTTATCGTGCTGGAAGGAGAAACATTTCTTTATCTCCATCTGACTAACAGATGCCTGAAGTGTTTTCTGCCAAAACACTTAGGTATTTGGAGATACCCATGATTCCCTCTATCTTGACTAGAGCCCCAGTCCCAGCTGTAGAAATGCAGCTCTATTGCTTGATGCTGAGACAATCATGCTTCACCATGGGTTTGATGTTCTTTGGGTAATAAGTGGTTTTGTTTTCACAACAAACATATCTTTTGGAATTATGCCCAAAACTTCTATACAAACTGAAGTCTACAGAGATGCATGTTGGGCTGGGTGTGGTACATCTGAACTGAAGGACTTCTCCAGGTGAGACCACAGAGTTTGGGGAGATCCGAGTCAATGCAGGAGTCTTCAAGTCTGCAAGTATTGCCAAATAAAAAAAACCTTATTTGAGCACACAACACCAGCATCTTCACCATGTCCACCGTTCTCTACTCCAAATCCTTTGTGTGAGCAGAGATCTAATACCCTCTCAGTTTCAGAACACTGAACTTCATCCACCCAGGTTGGTTCACTTCCCATATCCAAAATATATATCAAACATATCCAAATATCAATAGAAAATAATACAATATAGTTCATTTATAAGTGACTATTCATAAGACTGATTAAATTTTGCAGAAAGATAAGAGATTATAGAAAAATAAATTGATTAAATAGACTTAATCAACAACATATTAAAAATGGCAAATTTTAATTTCTAGACTTTGCAAAAGATGTTTAATGAATTAAAATTTAAATTACATTTAAAAAAATTACATTTTACATTGCATTTTATATCTAAATGGACTAAAAAATACCTCAACAGAATTTTTATATATAATACTGCATATACATACATACATACATACATACATACATACATACACATACAGTGGGGGAAATAATTTGTTTCAGGAAATATATTTCCAGTGAGATTATTCCCATGTAATTTTCACCAGACATCAGCATGAAATTTGGTAATATAAAGAATTCAAAACATTAAAATCTATTAATAAAGTTATGTGTAATAAAGGTGAATGACACAGGAAAAAAAGTATTGAACATGTTAAGAAAAGAATGGACCAGTCAATCACCTGACTGGAATCAAATTGAACAAGATTTAGAAGATATTTAGAAGAATGGGCCAAATACAGACCTGAATACTGCGGCCCATTCATACAGGAAGTGTCTTGAAGCTGTCATTACAAACAAAGACTTCTCCACTAAGTATTAAATACATTTCACTTAGTGTGTTCAATACTTTTTTCTCATGTCATTCCTCTTTATTACATGTAACGTCATTTATGAACGTTAAATCCTGTTTGGATTTCTTTATATCTGTGGATTTCTTGAGTTAATACCACAGTCTGGTGAAAATTTCATGTGAGTAGCCTCATTGGAAAAATATTTACACAAAAAAATGTTGATGTGTTCAATATTTATTTCCCCACATATACTTATATATATATATATATATATATATATATATATATATATATATATATATATATATATATATATACACACACACACACACATGTTTTCTAATTTATGCATTTGTCATCAGTTTATTGAAAACACTGACTAATTATTTTAATCTTGATGCATTTCAATGTTTAATATTAAAATGATACATTTAAAAAAAAACTATTGTAATGTCAAGTATGAAACCAGTGTTAAAATTAAAATAAAAGTTTTAATATAGTTACATCTGAAAAGATAAATGAATAAAGAACAAACTGATTCTGAAGTCCATGTGAATTAAACCATCTCTAATTAACAGTGATTATATCATAACAATGGAAAATGATTCAATTTAACCATGTTATTGTTTGTGCACTGTGGATATCTGTTAATTGTTTTGTTTTTTTCCATACTATGCCACACAGTTTGCATAAATATCTACATCTTCATAGTCATTGTCCACATCACTTTTCTGTTCATCAGCATCAACATTAATGTAATCATTCTCCGAGTCCTCAGAGTCCTCCTTCTGTTGGAAAATGGTTTCTGCGTTTTCATAATCAGCTTCGTCATCTGTCTCAATCTCTCCTTGGGAACTCTTATATGTGTTTTTGGCACCTACAAATTCATGGAGCCAAATTACACACAAGTTTACAGGTTAGTTCCCTTTCAAAGGGAACTCCACGTTGCATGAGTTCCATGCTGTTGGAAGCGCCTTCACGCATGACTGGTATCTGAAGCTTGTGTAACATCATGCCTATTTATAGGTCTACCATTATCAGGTGACATGGCAATTAAGCATGTCACGTGATATATAAATGACACCTGTGAACCGCGCCGTCAGCCTTATTATCTTCAGTGAGACTGCATGGCAGTCGTTTGTGTAGCATTTGCAAAAAGACTCTTCATTTCCACTCTATCTTTAAAAAAGAATGAAAGAAAAATCTATTTACTTTTCTGTCCCGGGGCGAAAAGTATGAGTGAGAGAGAATTCAGGAATTGTGTTACTCCTTGCTCCCATTTTATCCAGGGGACGACAGACAAACTTTCTGCATGAAGTATCTGGGGATGGAGCATGCCAGGGCAGCCCTCGAGAGGTCTGCTGTGCACATTTCAATGCCTTAAAAATAGGCAGCTTCACTCGTGAATCTCTCTCTTCTTGGCCAAGGGGAGTTTAGTTTCAGAGCCTCGTGGTTCTGGGCCAGCTGCTACCGAGGCAGCCAGCAGGCTCAGGTCCTGGGGATCTTGTATGAATCTGGAAGAGGAGCTGGAGATGAGCGTTGCTCTATCTCTACAGCACCATCCACAAGGAAACTGTATGTACTCAAGTCGTAACGTTTTGTCACATGGTGTGAGGAACGTCAGCTAAACTCAGTGATCTGCACAATAGCTACACTCCTGGAGTTCTTAGAAGGATATTTCTCAGTGGGATTGGCTCCTCCTACAATAAGGGTCTATGTGGCCACCATTTTGGCTAAACATGCCTCTAGTGATGGAGCCTCTGTGGGGCTAAATCCCCATGGTATGCATAGTATCAGGAGGCTGAGGCCCATCTGCAGACCACGCATACCTTTCAGGGACCTTCCCCATTTGAGCCCTTAGAGTCAGCCTCAGAGAAGCTTCTGACTCTAAAGGAAGCTCCTTTGCTACAAGTTCTCTCTGTTGCCCTTTCCTGCCCCTGGATTAGCCAAGGTGCCTAAAGTAGCCTAAAGTGCCTACATCTGCTACCCAGCCAGTAGTGTTGCAGGCTTTCTGCCCTCCTTTGTTCCTCACACCGGAACAAAAGAAATTGCACTGACTGATGTCCAGTAAGGGCTCTCTATACTTATGTCCACTGCTCCAGCCAATAGAGGTGATGCTGTGTTGAAGCAACGTACAGTATTTCTAATTGGATAGTGGATGCAATCTCTATCGCTTTCGCTGCGCCCCTGGGCATAAGGGCTCATTCCACTAGGGGGTGGCCTCCTCAAAGGCTTTATCCAAAGGGGTATCCTTATAGGATGTGTGTGCTGTGGCAGGGTGGTCTACGACGTACACTTTAATTCAATATTACAGCTTGGATATAAATTCCGCCCCAGGGTGTTTTGTCGTGACCCTCAGGCTCGCATCATGTAAAGGCTGTAATCTCAGTATGACAGAGTGGGTATTCTTATTTCCACAGCATGAAACTCACGCAATGCTGAGTTCCCTTTGAAAGTGAATGTCTGGGTTACTCATGTAACCCTGTTCCCTTAGAAGGGGACAAGACATTGTGTAGCTTTGTCTTACTGGGGTCTGCCTGTAAATTGTGTTTTCACTTCAGATAATAGAGGTTGACGACGCAGGTCAAGTGGTGTTTATATATCATGTGACACACTAAATTGCCATATCACCTAATCAGGGCAGGTGTATAAATAGACATGATGTTTCACAAGCTTCAGATACCGGTCACGCATGAGAGCGCTTCCCATAGCATTGAGCTCATGCATCATCTCGTTCCCTTCTCAGGGAACAGCGGTGACCCAGATGTTTACTATATGAAGATAAATATTCAAATTCAACAAGAATAACAGAAGTAATAAATAAAACTGTCTTTGTCCTGCTGTTACAGGAAAATAATCAGCAATCAATGTTGATTACATGTTAAATGTTTTTGTCCTCTTATACCTCAGCAATTGCTATTGATTAGTTTTTTTATACATTAAAGAATTAAATACGCTTTCTATCCATTTATAATTACTTGTTGTGCAAGGCCTGTGAGAGAAGTTATTTCCTGTTCTTACTTGTCTTAGCAGCTATAATCAGTTGTTCCCTCATCAGCCTCTTTTTTCTCTCGCTTGAAGTTAAGACAAAAAACTATTTCACCTTATTGTGTTCATGAGAGACCACAAAGTGTTTCTCTGCAAATTTCTCTGCCCTGAAGACCTTCCCTTGTTGAAAAAGTTCTAGTTCTCCTTCTGACTTGACAAAAAACTATGACACTGGAGATTCCTTTCAAAAAACTTTCACCATTTCACCAATAGACAAATTTAAAAATAATAAGAAGAAGCATTTAGGTTGTTCCTATAGAAACAATAACATATAAAAATGAGCTTGTAAATATAAACCTGTGATTTGTAGCTGAACTAATGTCAGAACTGCTGTTTTTTAAAAATTTTATTAAATGTAAGAATGCAACAGCGCTGTAGTATAAAACTAAATTTTATTTAGTCCCATCTTCAAAGGGATGTTTTTACTAATATAATGAAATGTTTATGACTTTTGCAACTCACGCTGTGAATCCTTCGTCTTATCCATCGGACATTTCCGTCTTTTCTGTGTCTTCACAAAGCAAATGATGACTGGAACTAAGATGAGAAGCAGTCCTGCTGTCACTCCAACACCAATGTAGAGAGCCAGAGATGCTGAGAGAGAAATCATCATCATCATCAGGCTTTTCAAACAAACAAAAAAAGAATAGGATGGACATAGTTCTCCTATAGGTTACAACAACCAAGCTTCACACAGCAATGCTGGACAGATGCCAGGTGATTGGAACTGCACTTACAGACCTCTAGCAGATGTAGGAGTGCTCATTTAAGCAGGGGACATGCCTACAGAATGTGGGCTCGTTACTTCCCCAACATCAGGTCCACCCAAAACAAACTAACAGTATTCATACATTACTCTTATTAAATAAACAATTTCCAAAATATACAAATTATGGGTAGTCACTGAAAATTCTTTGAACAGCACAAATGATTCATTAATGACTAAAGGCTATTCTTTATAACATCCTTTCTGCACTTACCCACGGTGATGCTGATGGAGTTGCTCCTGGGTGATGTAGAGGCACTTTCCCTGTATGAGTAGTCACATGTGTACTGGCCCTGATGTGAGGCATCTACAGTCAGAGTAAATGTTGTTGTAGATTCTGCAGTTTGCTTCTTTACTGATGTCCCAGTTTTATACAAACTGAAGTCTACAGAGATGCATGTTGGGCTGGGTGTGGTACATCTGAACTGAAGGACATCTCCAGGTGAGACCACAGAGTTTGGGGAGATCCGAGTCAATGTGGGAGTCTTCAAGTCTAATAATAAAGAAATATATTTAATAATTTTGTAACTATTTTCACTTTAAACAGGGTATTGCAACAAAAAATTCAATAACAGCAAAAGCCTACTTGAGCACATGACTCCAGCATCTTCATGATGTCCACAGTTCTCTACTCCAAATCCTCTGTGTGAGCAGTGATCTATGTAGCTCTCAGTTCCATTACACTGAACATCATCCAGCCAGGTTGGTTCACTTCCCTGACCAAAGCGAGCATTAGAAGGAGCGCTGACAGCTTTACCACATCCAAGCTGTCTACACACCACCTCTGCATCCTTTAAGTCCCAGTCATCATCACACACTGTTCCCCAACGGTCATTGTGCTGGATCTCCACTCGACCACAACAGTTACTCGGACCATTCACCAGTCTGACCTGATTACGCTCTGATTTATTACATAAAAAGAGAGAAGGTTTTACTAATGATTGATTTTTGTATCCATCAGTTTAATCATGAGATATAAAGGAAAATAATATTAGGAACAAAACCAGTTGTGAAAACTCTGAACTACTCAAGTTTCAATCCGGGTATGCTGAAAAAAATTTAATTTGTTCAGTGTAGTAAATAACCAATTTTAATATTAAAAATATATTCAAAACAGAGTCTAAAGTGAACAATGAAACAATGTAGTTTGTCTCATTTCTTATCCTCTAACGGAAAGAATGGGAGTTTAACTTGACTTAAATTATTTTGTAGACCATTAGAAAGGATTAAAACATGTATGTACATTCACAGTGAGACATTTACATTCATGAAATAAACAGCTACTAATCTGAATAATCTACTATAATCCATTGGATTAAAGAGCAGATCATCTGAGAAGACTGAAACTTATTTAAGATTTATACCACAGCACTGCTGAATTTGCACAAATTGTTGATTGATTGTCTATAACAGCTTTACAGTAATGTGCCTGTTGTAATGTTATCGTTTCTATAGTAACAATTTACACAGGGACTCTTCACATAAAGGAATTAAAAATGTGTAATTGTTGATATGGTGAAGTTTTCTGTAAGGTGTCACAGCTCCGTCAGATCAGAACTCCAGATCCCAGAATGCAACACGCACCTCGCACACACGCATGCGCTCAAAGTCCCCGGATTTCTGATCTGAGACACCTGCTGCCAATCACACACACTCACACACACACCTTCTCCACTAGTATTTAGAGAATCACTTGCCCCAGAGTCATTGCGAAGTATACGCTTAGCGACCTTGTTTCTCTGCGATACCAAGCTGTTCTACTTAGATTGACTTCCTAGTTTATCTCGACGCTTACTTACGGTTTTCGACTACGTCTCTGTCTCGCCCCGTTTATCTTGTTCGTTCGATCGCCTGAACCTTACACGTCTTGCGTTCTACGCTGCCCCATAGATTCATAGCCCCGCGTTGCTTTACTGTCTTCCGCTCCCGCGATTGTGCCGTTTCTACAGCAGGAGCAGGAGAGGAGTTTATCTCAATAATGTGATAAACTGCATGTTGGTGATGGAACCACTGTGTATAGCTGCTATAACATATAACCTGATAACAGGAACTAACTTCACAGACCTTCCACAACAGTAAATGACTAAAGTAGGTTCAATGTAAACACTTAATCCTATTCCCGCACGCCCCCAAGTGTTCATCATTTAGTATCTAATGTGTTTGGCATGTATAACACTTAAAATATTTTAGTTGTATATAATCGATCTAGCTGCTAAAATGGCAGCCAACTTCAACATTGTGGAATTTGTAGCTGTTGTTACCCTGTTCTGAAGATCTGTATCCACTTAAGTTGACTGACATTTACTAAAATGACTAAAGTGTCAGCAAAATAATTAATAAAAAAAAAAAAAAAACTAACTTATAAATGTTAATCAATATAAATATAATTACATTGATGACAAGGTCATAATATAAGAGTGTTTCTGTACCTGAGCAAGTAACACCAGCATCTTCACCATGGCCACAGTTGTGTACACCAAATCCTCTATGAGAGCACTGTGTGATGGTGTTTTCACTTCCAGAACACTGAACATCATCCAGCCATATTGGATCACTTCCCTGACCAAAGTGGGCACTTTGATGAGCGCTGACAGCATTACCACATCCAAGTTCTCTACACACCACCTGTGCATGTTTTATGTCCCAGGAATCATCACACACTGTTCCCCACTGGCTATTATTATAGACTTCCACTCTACCAGCGCAGCCGTGACTGCCACCCACAAGTCGTATGTTAGCGCCATCTAAGACAAACAGCAAAATACATATTACTGTTAATTCATCTTAATGAATCTCATTACTCTATTGCAATATTACATCACATGAATTAATATGAATCTATTTCTGTCATTCCATAATCCTTTATCAAAAAGATGTCTGGACTTTTAATGAACATTATGTGCTCTATAAATGAATGTGATTGACTGATTGATTATTTGCATTAGGTAATTAATCTTATACTGTAGGTTTACTAACACCATTTAACTCCAATTTCGTACTTATTTTTAATCCCCTAACTCCCCCTCTGTTCAGAGCTGGATAAGGACTTTATTAGCAATATATTATTAAAAAAAAAAGTTATCGATTTTTTTCAAAGAGAGAATTTTTTTAAAAAAAGGAAAGTAAATGGAGAGAAATAAAATTGCATTAAAAAGGCAAAAAAGAAATATCAATGGAAATGAAAAAAAAACAGAGAACAATACATAAAATTTGTAATAAAAAAAAGAACAAAATATCAAAAGCGTAAGTAAAATGGGAACGCTTTTGGAAAGGGAAATTCGGCAGAGATCGATCAGCATGAATAAAAGCTTCCACCAGAACTTAATTGTAAGCAGCACAAAAATTCACAACAAAAGTTTGGAAAAATTTCCATTAGAAAGAGCAAAAAGAATCCATACAAAGAATATGAAAATGCATTAAAGTTAATCATTTGAAACAATATAATATTACTCAAAAACTATAGAATAATGTCATTGTATGGGGACAATTGGATGAAATTAGTCTCAAAAGTATTAAGAAATGCGTGCGAAATTATGCATAAATGTTGCAAATGCATCTTACTATCCAGAAACAGGTGCCTTACAATTTGTGTCTGTGAAATTCAGAATGAAATGATTATGTGGCGAAATAGAAATGTTTTATTTTGTATTAATGTATCATAATTTATGCGTGCAACAAGTAAGATGTGAATTTGTGGATCAGGTGACACACGTGCATTCATTGATGTCGATTCTGTCCGGTTCATTTGGATTTCTGAGGAGGAATCTCCTCTCACAGCTGGAGGGTCGAATCTGGCACCTGAACCCATCCCGGCTGCAACTTTGGGACTGGCCTCTGAAGGGCCAGAGCCATTACCAAGGATGTGCGATCCAGTAGTTGTACAGACAATCCACAACTCCCATGCACCCTCCACAAACACGTTGTACACTAACAGATGGAAGCTTTTTTCCGAGTGGTGTGAAGCACAAAATCAGGAACCATGTTGTTCTGTATCAGTAATCCTCAGCTTTCTCCAGCCCAGTCTTGATGGAGGCCTTGCAGCCTTGACCATCAAGGTATACATAGCTGCCATCTCAGCCATGCATAATAGATTAGATGGCGTGAAGATCGGGTCCCACACACTTGTGACCCGCTTTCTTAAAGGTGCTCAATGACTGAGACCACCTCGATGAAACCCAGTATTCTCTTGGGACTTGCATCTTGTAATACAGGCACTGTGTCATCTATGAAAACAGCTGTCCTCTTAGCCAGGCATCGGCTAGATGAGTAGGTGAGTTTCACACCTTATCAGTAAGCCAAGTGTGCCTACAATGGAGTTCTGGGAACAGGGGTAATTTTATGGCCGAACCCTTCATTTCTCCCAAAGACCTTTTCTTCATCTTGTACAAACCAGCCCCTCAGTCCGTCAGCTTTTGAGCCCCCAACTCATGAGGATGACGAGGGGTCGAGTGTGAGCCTGTTGTGCCCAGTGACTGCTGAATTCTGGCAGTCAGATTCACTGTAGGCAAGGTCAAGCTTTGTCCAAGCAGTGTCTGTCAAAATGGACTGTAGAGGCTATTGTTTATGCCTATAAGGGCAGTGGTCTCTCTTCTCAGGTTCGACGTCACTCAACCAGGAGTGTGTCTAGTTCATGGGCAGCCCTACGAGGGGTCCCTCTTTCAGATATTTGTGCAGCTGCATCATGGGCATCAACCTGCACATTTGCAAGATTTTATAGGGTGAATGTGATCTCGCACAACCCAGTGGCTACAGCCATTTTTTCGCTGGCTTCACAGCCGTTGTTAAGGGGCATGTAGAACTTCCTCGTGACCTTGTTGGTATTACTCATCCAGGTGCTGAATGTATCGCCTCTGACGGTCAGTAGAAATTAAATAGAACAATGGTTACATATGTAACCAAGGTTCTATGAATTTCGGATGACTACCAGAGCTTGGGAGTCACTCGGAAGATTCACGAGAAGATTGCAAGAGGTCGTTTCCAGGGTGAATGTGCCATTAGTACCAGGGTAAAAGGCACATGTCACCCAGGTCACAGGTGACTGTTGATATAAACAGTCGACCTGCACATACACGTGATGGACATCCAGGTGCTGGAAAGCCTCTGGAGGTCATCCGAAGTTCATAGAACTGTGGTTACATACATAACCATCATTTTGAAATGTGCCTAATTTTGTTTTAAAGGTCTGATACGATAGATTTAGGTGCATCCTGTGACAACACGGCCACTGGGGGCCGCTGTGGAGCAGTTGAGTCGGGCACGAGCAAGCGCGGTGAGGCCGCGGACTCTCAGCAGGTGTCTAGGCTGATCACCTGCTCTATTTAAGGACCTGTGTTTCCCGAGCGCGTGGCTCGTGATTATATATGTGTTGACATATATGGATTATATATGTGTAAGTTGTAGTTAAGT
The DNA here is from genome assembly GCA_012411365.1 of Ameiurus melas. Classification (NCBI taxonomy): domain Eukaryota; kingdom Metazoa; phylum Chordata; class Actinopteri; order Siluriformes; family Ictaluridae; genus Ameiurus; species Ameiurus melas. The sequence continues at coordinate 68,809 of JAAGNN010000051.1, read as the reverse complement.
ATGGAGAGACTTTAAGTTGACGTTATACTTTGCGTCCTTTATTTTGAATGAAGAGTGTATCTACGTTTGTGAGTATTATAAATAAAGCATTGATCTGCTACGCTCATGTCCAGTCTGCCTCCATCTACAACACGCTCACAAACCGTCACAGAAATCACGAGCCACCCAATGGCATAGCAGATCAGAAGAGATCCAACCGCCTCACCAGAGAAGCCGCGGAAGTACGGCAAGGACGCCGAACCTGGATTCAGTGCAGTTTCCGCAGCGGTTTAGGGAAGAAATGCCGGACCGATACTCTGGTCGTTACGGCGGTCTGGAGTTCTTCATCCGTGACTGTCAGAGTTATTTCTCCAGCCTGAGCAAACCGAAACCGACCGAGGGACAGTTTGTGTGGTTCATTACGTCTCACTTTTGTGATCCGGCTCGCGCATGGGCACAGTGAGTCGTGGCAACGAGACCCGGAGTGCTGGAGAATGTCCAACAGTTCATGGACTTATTTTTTGAGGAATTTGGAGAGCGTGGAACAAGGTATGACCTGAATAAAGTGCTCGGGGATGTGATTTGGCCAGCTGATGCTGGACCTCTTTTCCACAAGCACTACGCACATGTGAGACATCAAAAGGAGGTAAACACTAACACCACAGCACAGCCGGCTGAGTCTCAATACCCTATCACCTCTCCGAGCCCCATCACATCTCCAGTCGTCATCCCGTCTCCCTTCCTCGTCACGTCTCCAGTCCCTGCCATATCCCCAGCTCGCACAAAGACTCGGATCACAGCCACGCCTCCGAGTCCAGTCACTGCCACGCTAGGGAGGAAGGATGCTGGCAAGCGGAAAAAGGAAAGGACTGACAAAATGTGCGAGATGCAGCTAGAAATGGAGAATTTGCGCCACCTTCTGTCTGAAGCCGAAACACTGCTACAGACAACACAAGTGTCGCTGCACGAGGAGACACTCCGTAAACGAGTTGCCAATTCCCTGCTGTGTCAGCTAGGCGATGAACACGAACAGCTGAGTGAGCAACTGAAGGAGGAGAGAGAGACGAAAAAGCGCGGAGAAGCGGCTCCACTCCCTACAAGTGATAACGGCCGAAAAGGATGAAAAGCTGGACCAAGCGTGTAAGATGGAGGCGGAGCTCAAGGATGAACAAAAATTAAGAGTGGAAGCAGCACAGAAAAAGCTGAACACGGAACTTTCTGAGCAAGAAGCACAATTCATCCTCAAGATCACCTCAAGATCACCGTCTGAAGCAGTTATTGCAGGACAGAGACACCCTACATGAGGAGGTAACCAGGGGTCACTCCCTGATAGCATCCCTCCAAAAAGAGCAACGAGAGCTGCAGGCGTGCATGTCACAACTAACAGACGAACTTGCTAGTAAACAGAAGGACTTTGAGCTCGTGATGGATCGAGTGGCGAACACAGACACACTCGTGGACAGGTTGAACACGGAGCTAGAGCATGAGCATCACATGACTTTACAGCATGCAACGGTACGACAACAGCTGGAATGGCAGAAGAGAAAACTGAGGGACCGTATACAGTTAAGGAAAAGCAGTTAAGGAAAGTGGTCAAGCCAAAGCCTCCTGTCAGCGACAGCCACGCGCAAACCCAAGCTCAGTTCCGTGATGCGCAAACGCAGTTCCAAGCCCAGTTACACGACACACAACCTCAGATCCAGACACAGTCCCGTGAAGTGCAAGTTCAAGCACAGCCTCCCGCATTCGGCGTGCGAGATGAATCCTCCGAGTTGAAAAGTGAGAAAAATGAATCCTCCGAGTTGAAGAGTGAATCCTCCGAGTTGAAGAGTGAATCCTCCGAGTTGAAGAGTGAATCCTCCGAGTCGAATGGAAATGAATCCTCCGAGTCGAATGGAAATGAATCCTCTGAGTTGAACAGAAGAGCCTCAAGGTTGAAAGCAGAGTCCAGAGTCCCTGAGCGTCCAGCCTACCCAGCCGGGGAGGTCAACCCTGAAACTTTTTTTGGGGGGGGGGGCGACAGCGGGGCTACGCCCTGAGGTCTACGGAGAGGCCTCGGCAGAGGATGCTGTGCCTCCACCCACCAGCCCCGCTGAGAGCATCCCACGTTCCCGAGCCGACAGGGGCGGCGCTCAGCGTCACAGGGTCTCCAGGGACGAAGTGCAGCGTTCCAGAGCCGCCAGGGGCGGGGTGTCTGTTTTCAGCCCAGCAGGAAGGATCGACCCAAGCAGCCGCTATCCGGCCAGGACAGCCTCTCTTCCTGACCCAGCAAGAGACTGTATTCATGGGGGCCCGGGACCTCCGTTGGGTGAAGTCGATCCACCCAGCCGCTGTCTGGCCAGGACAGCCTCTCTTCCGGAGTCTGCAGAGGACAGTCTTTTCAGGGGCCCAGGACCCCCGGTAGGAGGGGGGTTTTGGGTACTCCGGAGGAGCACCCTTTTGGGGGTACTGTGACAACACGGCCACTGGGGGCCGCTGTGGTGCAGTTGAGTCGGGCATGAGCAAGCGCGGTGAGGCCGCGCACTCTCAGCAGGTGTCTAGGCTGATCACCTGCTCTATTTAAGGACCTGTGTTTCCCGAGCGCGTGGCTCATGATTATATATGTGTTGACATATATGGATTATATATATGTGTAAGTTGCAGTTAAGTATGGAGAGACTTTAAGTTGACGTTATGCTTTGCACCCTTTATTTTGAATGAAGAGTGTGTCTACGTTTGTGAGTATTATAAATAAATTATCGATCTGCGCCTACGCTCGTGTCCAGTCTGCCTCCATCTACAACACGCTCACGTACCGTCACAAATCCAAGGCAGGGCCAGAGTGGGACTCATTTTCAGCCCTGGAGTTTCATGCCTCAGATCGGCCCACTTTAGTTCACAACTGGCTATATTAAAATAATGTAATTAAAACCTCAGTATATAAGTCTGCAATAGTGCACTGTTCACTATAGCTTTGTAATTCATTGTATTTTTCAAAAATGCCATCATTTCCAATTCAGTGCAAATACAGTAGCCTAAGTGTTGCTTCACAGAGAAACGGTATTCTTTACAACAACACAATGTAATGTTAACAGTATCAGAATCTATTTTTTCTTTTAATAAATATCTAAACCTTGAAATGAAAAAATATCAAATAAATACAAATATCAAATAAAAGAATGTAATAATAAAGAATAAAATAAAATGTATTGCACTTTCTAATGACACCATAATTTCTTTTTAATTTGCATAAGTTAAGAAAATGGCTGCTTTACTACAACACAAATATGAGAACATTAGTTAAAGGGTAAATCTCCAGCACTATTCTTTAAAACATCACAATGTCCTTTTCTGCAATATCTGAATATATATTCTGTGCAAAATTGTTCACAAATATCCAATCCTTAAACACAAATAAAGAATAAAACAAGTATTGCACTGTTCTCTGCAAGAATTCTTTTAATTTTCCCTTTTCTCAACAAATATTCTTGCAAAACTTGCTTCACAAATATCAGTACCCAAACACAAATAAAAACGCAAGCAAATGCACTGGTCTCTGCAACTTTTGCTTTCTAGCACAGTATCATTGTCCAAAGACCTGAAAATTTCAATCCTTTGGTGAATGTGTTCCTAGTCAAATGCCAAACAAAAAGAACAGTACATAGTTTTTGTTTTGTTTTTTCACAGTAAGTCAGCCACTTGCAGTTTGTTCCCTCTTTGCTATTGAAAACCTTTTGTTATAGGACCATTTGGGGTTTGTTGAGGATAATAAGAAAGAAATGTATATATATCTTGTGACTAACGTCGAGCAAAGTGATCAAAACATCTGCCTTGTTCCTAGCTTGTGGTTCTAGGTTCTGCTGCTGATTTGTTGTCTCTGTTATCAGTCCCTGAGTAGACTCTGCTCTCCCTTTCACACTTCCTTCTGTATCCCTAGACTCGAGTGCACCTTAATCACAATAAAAAGCATTCTGTAAGCTTTAACATATTTGATATGGAAAACACATTTTAATTTAAACTATTAAAATATCCAAATGGCAAAATATACAGGCTTATTTCATATGACTTTTATCCTATTAACCTTCAATCATGTGCTTTGTATATTTAGGCTACTATCTTTTGATAAAAAACATAATGGGTCACTAACACTTGGCACAGAAAATCGTTATAGGCCTATTGTACCTAATGTGATCATGTTTGCTTATTCACACACTGCAGTACAACCGTTTACCCGTGTCTTCCTCAGTGAGAGCATCAGTCTCCTGCATAGACCTACAACTGGGTCCTGGCTCTGTTTCTGACCCTCAATCAAATTTTACAAATTGTCATATTTCTCACCACAAATCTCCCTTTTTTACAAAGCTTTCTGTTCAAGTCAAGTCAGTTTCACTAATGTACTATTGAATCATCTGGTATCATTATCTTAGGGCATTTTTTATTGAGCAAGTGTACAGTGCCTTGCGAAAGTATTCGGCCCCCTTGAACTTTTCAACCTTTTGCCACATTTCAGGCTTCAAACATAAAGATATAAAATTTTAATTTTTTGTGAAGAATCACCAACAAGTGGGACACAATTGTGAAGTGGAACGAAATCTATTGGATATTTTAAACTTTTTTAGCAAATAAAAAAATTGAAAAGTGGTGCGTGCAAAATTATTCGGCCCCTTTTACTTTCAGTGCAGCAAACTCACTCCAGAAGTTCAGCGAGGATCTCTGAATGATCCAATGTTGTCCTAAATGACTGATGGTGATAAATAGAATCCACCTGTGTGTAATCAAGTCTCTGTATAAATGCACCTGCTCTGTGATAGTCTCAGGGTTCTGTTGAAAGCGCAGAGAGCATCATGAAGACCAAGGAACACACCAGGCAGGTCCGTAATACTGTTGTGGAGATGTTTGAAGCCGGATTTGGATACAAAAAGAAACTCTGGATGAACTACAGAGAACTACAGCTGAAGTGGGAGAGTCTGTCCATAGGACAACAATCAGTCGTACACTGCACAAATCTGGCCTTTATGGAAGAGTGGCAAGAAGAAAGCCATTTCTCAAAGATATCCATAAAAAGTCTCGTCTAAAGTTTGCCACAAGCCACCTGGGAGACACACCAAATGTCACACCAAACGTTGAGAAATGGCTTTCTTCTTGCCACTCTTCCATAAAGGCCAGATTTGTGCAGTGTACGACTGATTGTTGTCCTATGGACAGACTCTCACACCTCAGCTGTAGATCTCTGCAGTTCAGAGTGATCATGGGCCTCTTGGCTGCATCTCTGAACAGTCTTCTCCTTGTCTGAGCTGAAAGTTTAGAGGGACGGCCAGGTCTTGGTAGATTTGCAGTGGTCTGATACTCCTTCCATTTCAAAATGTTGGGATGTTTAAAGGCTTGCGAAATCTTTTTGTATCCAAATCCGGCTTTAAACTCCTCCACAACAGTATTACGGACCTGCCTGGTCTGTTCCTTCGTATGCTTCCTATGCGCTTTCAGCTAAACCCGAGACTTGAATCACAGAGCAGGTGCATTTATACAGAGACTTGATTACACACAGGTGGATTCCTATTATCACCATCAGTCATTTGGACAACATGGGATCATTGTCATCGAGATCTCGCTGGACTTCTGGGTGAGTTTGCTGCACTGAAAGTAAAGGACCGAATAATTTTTGCACGCACCATTCAGTTTTTATTTGCTAAAAAGTTTAAAATATCCAATAGATTCGTCCGCTCACAATTTACATTGTGTCCCACTGTGTCGGTGATTCTTCACAAAAATTTAAATAATATATAATTTATGTTTGAAGCTGAAAGTGGCAAAAGTGAAAAAATACTTAAGGCACTGTACCTAGGCACCATACTCTTCACTAATATTAATTCCTCTCATTCTTGGATTCACTCAAAGAGCTATAGAGTCTGCTGTTGCTGAAGAGCTACAAGAAAGAGTTTTATACATAAACATGAACGGTGGTTTGCAGACAATGTTGTTTTGGACGGCTGCTAGCATCTTGCACTGCTCCTAACTAGCTTAATGTTAGCTTATCGGTTGCCGCTGACGGGGGAGCCAAATTGATCATCATTAAACTGCAGGCTGCACTCTTCGAGTGGGCTGCGAGAAAATAATAAATAAAAAGAGTGGGGCTGCGGTAAAACAGTGCAGGCAGCCTAGGGATATTATCCATATTTCAACCCAGTGCCATGACAACACCGGCACTCGCGGCCCAAAAAACAGACTGGTCCAACAGGAATACTCCTGGTGCTCCCGATTAGCCAATCCGGGCCTGATTCAAGGTAAAAAAACACTTATAATTTAAACTGCAGCATTACCTTTTTTCCCCAGTATCACAAACGACTTGTTAAACACCTACGACTGGATTTTGATGTTGATCGTGAAACATTTGACGGTGCATGTTTAGGTATAATTCCAGACACAGTCAGTACATTTACATACAATAATCTAATATTAACCCGATTAAGACAATACAATGATTAAGAAACTACCATGTAAACAGCTATTTTTAATTACCTTAATCCGATTAAAGTCATACTCAAAGTAAACACAAATCGATTTAAGACATGTGGAGTATTCCTGTTTTACTCCCATTATCAACGTTTATTACAGATAGTTTATTATGTAAACACCTTAATCACATTATTAACGTCATGTAAAAGTTTTGGAAATTGCACTGTATTGGAATGCAAGACCCTGCAGCGGATAGTGAGGACAGCTGAGAAGATCACTGGGGTCACAAACTCCCACAAACCCCTCACACAAACTCTTCACCATCCTGCCATCTGGAAAAAAAAAAGTACCGAGGCATCCGGGCCCTGACAGCCAGAATGTGTAGCATGTCTCATCTATCAGACTCCTCAATACTCAGAGACTGGACTGACCCCCATACACACGCCCTGAACTGAACACAGTCCAACTCTCAATGCAATATTTGCACTTTTCTGTAGCAACTGTACTGAATTTTTTGCTGCTACTCTATTTATAAAAATATCATATTTAATTTCTTGTCACCACTATATTCTTTATCTGGATGCTGCTGGAATAACTGCTATGTCCATATATGGTCTAAACTAATCTCCTAAATGCTAAGTCCTAGCATGTTATATTTACATCACAGCATCTTTTGCACTTCCTGTTATATATGACACTTTCACACTATACTGTGTGCTGGTCGGCACTACACTGTCACTTACAGTAACTACTGTCCTGTTTTAGTAGTTTACTGTAATGGTAAATGGTCTGCACTTATATAATGCTTTTTTAACCTTAGCAGTTCTACAAAGCACCCTCATTCACCCATTCACACACACACACACACTCACAAGGCACTAGCTTGCCATTGGGAGCAATATCTTGCCCAAGGACACTTCAGCATGTGGAGTCACGTGGGAAACAGGAATCAAACTGCCAACCATATGATTAGTGGATAACCCTCTCTACCACCTGAACCACAGCCGCCCAACTGTAAAAATGTGTAGATCTTATTTAGTTCTGTGTCATCTCATGTGGTCAGTGTGTTGTTCACTTGAAATGAACTTCCTGGCAAAAGACAGTATTCGGTCACTGGTTGATTCAGCCTTCTAGATGGCACCAGAGATGCTATTACGACCACAAGGCTGATGGCTCCTCTACAGAAATCGGTATCGTGTGAACTCTGAGGTTTTAATTGTCCTCTTCTTCACTGTGTAAATGTACCGGTTACAGTTTTGGGACCAGTTCTTCTTTTAATATACTCCAGGCCTGGAGAACAATTTCTCCAACTATTTTGGCAGAACAGTCAAATCTATTAGAGATTTTTTTCCACGAGAATCTATATACTGTACATTACGTATTCTGGCATTGTATTTGTGTCTTGTTCAGACTTCTCTCACCTTTTATGATACTGTGCTTTGCTGAATTGTGAAAAAGTTTAAAATAGTTATTTTATAGTAAGTGAAGATATGAAACCATGACTTCCTACATAGTGTGGTTTGTGTTTACTGCAGGAAATAATCTGTTTCCTGAATGGGGCCCATTTACACATTTTCATTCTTACTAGTGTTTGTGTTCTCTTAACCAGGAGGTCACTCCATCTTGTAAGACACAAAGTGTGCTAGATTATATTGATCATTTTGTTTTATCGAGCATGTTATTGATCATCTCAGCTCCTGTTTTATATTTTCGTTCTATATGAAAAATTATGAATTTTGCACAATATTAATTCCATAAACTATATACAGACCTGTCCAAAACTATCGTTACCCTTGCATTTTATCGTGACGATGAAAAGTGTTTGAAATTAAAACCTTTAATCAGTATAATAAATGTTAATCATAGTGCACACTGTTGTATAGTTTCTGTACGCAAATCCTTTTTCCTACAATCATCCTGTTATAATTTCAAAGATAGGTTATTGGGGTAAATGTATAGTATAGATAACAGATAATAACCTGTATGTGGAATATAATTTTCAAAATGTATTGTTTAAGTCATAGCCTCAGCACAAGTGTATTATGTGGCTGTGAAAATCCATGTGTTATGCTATGGAAACATGGCCGCATGGTCGCAACTGGTAAGTGCCCAACATGGCAAGATAATTCTTCTATGAGCAAAAAAAATTAAAGTGAATGATAAAGGAAAAATCTTAATGAGGAGTAATGCAGTAAAACTAGAATAAACATTGGTGGCGGTTTTCCAAGATGGAAGGTGGAAGCAGAATGAACATACACGTACATGTATGTAAACACAATCTCTATAACATTTTATACAGTCTAAATGGCCTGCTTTACGTACCAAGTCAAGTAGATTCACATGGAGAGCCAGGTTAGAGAAATGTTTGTATGATCTACCTTCAGTGAAACGTCTGTAATGCTAGCTAACTCCCATGCAGCTAATGATGTTAACACCCAAGCCTGAAACTTACATTAGAACACATTGGAAAGAAAACCAGGACAGCAGTGGCACTCTTGGCCATTCTCATAAATCAGCATGAGAATAATTCCATGTATTTATAGTGTTGTAATTTGGCTTTCAAGCAGTTGAATGGTCGAGCGCACTTGAAAGTGATGTCATATCAGGCTTTGCTAATGCTAACTCGACTTGAACACTACAAGTTTCTGGAGGTGGAACTTTGTATACACTTGCATAAGGAGTAACAAAATCATACAAATTTTGTTGAACCCACCTACTTTACTGTTAAAGACCTAATGTTGACTCATTTCGAGTCAACATTTTTAAAATCTTTCCTAATGTAGCTTTAGTAGCTGAACTATATGACACCTCAGAGGTTCACAAAAAGTGCTGATGTGGGCTGGACAGAATTTGAGTTTGATTCCCCTGATCTAGAGTGTAAATTAAATTTATTCAAATGAAAAATACACTTACCAACCAGCAGAGAAGCTCTAAGAACACTGACTATGGAGAGAAAATAAAGAGGAGGAATTTCATTAAACCAGTGATGTAAATGTATTTATAGAGGGTTGTATACTATTTACTGCTTTATTGTTATGTTTGTGCAGGTACTGTGGATATAAAATGTATACACACCCCTGTTAAAATGGCAGGATAAATCATGTCAGAACTTTTTTCACACTCAGTGTGAAATTGTAATGCATATAAAGTAAGTGAAAAACATTGAAAAATTCAAAAACAAAAACAAAAAAACAACCTGACAACAACCTGGCTGCGTAAGTGTGCACACTCTTTTATAATTATGGGTGTGGCTGGGTTCATAATGAACCAATTACATTCAATCTCATGTTCAAAAGTAATTATCATGCAGCTGTCATCAATTTAATTATTCCGATTAACCCCAATGAAAGATCAGCTGTTTCCAGGATTTTCTTCACATCTTCTAGGTTTCATCTGACTGCTGAACCCATGGTCCACAAAGAGCTTACAAAGCATGTATTGTATCTCACTTGTCGAACGGCATCAATCAGGAGAGGGATATAAAATAATTTTCAAAACATTAGATGTACCACGGAAGACCGTGAAGACCATCATCAACAAACAGAGAAACTGGAGCACCACAGTGAAATCACCAAGAACAGGACGTCCCTCCAAAATGTATAAAAGGACAAGACAGAGATATTGCTAAAATAAGAAATATAATGTCAGTTCATGATTCAGAAAAATTAGTTCTTGCTTTCATCACCTCTAGGATGGATTACTGTCTGGACGTTCCAGTAGGAGCAGAAACAAGCTCCAGTTAGTCCGGAATGCAGCTGCAAGAGTCCAAACTAGAACCAGAAGATACGTCCACATCACCCCAATCTTATCAACACTGCATTGACTCCCAGTGAAATCCCGCATTAATTATAAAATACTATTATTGACCTATAAAGCACTGAATGGTCTCACGCCACAGTACCTTAGCAAACATTTGGACTTTTATGATCCGTCACGCCTTCTTAGATCAAAGGGTGCAGGATATTTGTTGGTACCTCGAATAGTTAAAGCAGAATCAACTGGAAGAGCCGTCTCTTACAAAGCCCTACAGTTATGGAACAGCCTTCCAATTAGTATTCGGGACTCAGACTCAGTCTCAGTGTTTCAGTCTAGGCTGAAAAAATATTTGTTTACTCATGCTTACCATGAGTAGACTTTCTTTTATGCAAAGTGCACAGTCTTATCCATTATAGGATAGTAAGCATACATAACAATCTCTCCTTCTCTTTACCTCCATCTCCCTCTCTGTCAAGCCACACATGATTTTAAGGTGATGCCGGTGATCCTGACCCTTTCTGCTCTCCAGACCTGCCTGATCCATCCTGATGCCCTACTTCTGGATGGAGTTCTCATCAACTGGAGGCTACGTTCTGCCAATGAGGACAACCCCAAGCGGAGAAGCCTGGAGATTTCACACTATCCGTTGTTACTCAGATGAGGATGGGTTCCCTTTTGAGTCTGGTTCCCTTCAAGGTTCCTTCCTCATATTGACCACCATCGCTACCAGCTTGCGCAATAGGGATACATTCACACACTTAAAATCTGTATCCTGTGTTTATATGTTTCTGTAAAGCTGCTTTGAGACACAATGTCTCAATGATTACTCTCTATATGTGACAATCTCTTATATACTTATGCGGCAAAATGTGTTATGATCTGATGAGACCAATTCCAAAAGGTATGTTTGGTGCAACAAAGCACATCACCAAAAGTACACCATCCTCACGGTGAAGCCTGGTGGTGGCAGCATCATGATTAGGGCTGCTTTTCTTCAGCCAGAAGAATTTTACATCGCAAAAACCTGCCATTTTAACATTTATATTCACTGTAATTGTTACAATCCTCTCCAGACATATTGGCACCCCTCATGAAAACGAGTAAGCATTAATATATAAAAGGAGTAACACATGTGATAAGAGATATTCTTAGCTCATAAACGAACACTGTATAATTTTATTTATACAACAGTGCTGTCGAATTCTGGATTCTGATTGGTCAGAGGAAGCTGGTTAATTTTCTATTAACATCTCTGACAGTAGTGCAGCTTCAACCCGCAGGTTTATAAGCTAATAGGAAAGATAAACCACTCTTTGTGGAATGTTTGTATTTGATTTTTATTTTATTTTGTCAATGTATTTTTTTGTTGTTTTTATGAGGAATGCCAAAAATTCTGGAGAGCACGGTGTGTATTACATTCTCGAGCGAGGAAAAGAATTTCCTCTCAACGACCAGACAATAAATTAAACAAAAAATTAATTCTAACAAATATTAAAGGATATTGTCTGGCACTACCATTTATAAGTTTCTCATCAGACCTGACTGCATGTGAAGAATTCACAAGAAGTGAAAACAGTCTCTCACACACATCTCGAAATAAAAGATACTGTAATACCGACCACTGAAATATTGATCAAAGTGTCATATATATATATATATATATATATATCCCCCCCCCCAAAAAAAAAAAAATGAACAGTTAACAGTGTCCTATCTACGGCAAGACACTACAAGTAGAGATTACAATTTTGGTCAAAACAATTTTTCAGATTTTTTAGATAAATCGCATCTGTAATACTTCTCTTAAACTGTAGTAATAAAATAAATTGCAAATTATGGGTCACTTTAAGTCATAATAATTAAAATAACCCTTTACAAAATTTATCAACCACACCAGCTACATACCAGTGGAAACTCCATCATATTTTTATTTTTTCTATATTCAGGATCTCTAGGTTTTCGTACTGGAATTGCATTGTATTGGAATTCTTTCTCTGGAGAATGTCTTCATGGTAAAATAAAAATTTTAATTTTAACATCCTCCACAGACTAGTAAGAATTAGGTGTAAGAATATCAGCAATCACATGGTAAAGAGTCATTGTGATCTGTGTAGACTCGCCTACACAGCATATACTCCACACATTTAAATGTGGAAATGATTATAATAATATTAAGGGAAAAAAGGCAAATGTATTGATAAAAATATTGAATTTACCAAGAATTAAAGTGAGATGACGTCTCAGCATCCTGGTCCTTGAGGCGTGGGTCAGTTGGGTGTTTATTACAAACACTGCTGCTGTCATATCATGACGAATCTGAAGATTTCATGATGGCTGATTTTTTTTTTCCTCCCATGCATCTGAAGAGGCGGAGTTTCTGTTTTGGCCATTTCTTGTTCATGAAAAGCAGAAATCATTTTTGCTGCACGTACAATACTTAAAGTTTGAAGAACAGACAAAAAAAGCACAGTTGTTTGTGAAACCTGTTCCAACAGTAAGGGTATATAAAGTGTCAAAAATATTCACTTCCTCTCATCTAGAGCCAGACAGACCACTCTAACAGATGTGAGCCAAATCCCCCTGCAGTTCTCGCCTGGTGTCCCATTGAAGCTAAACAGGGTTGAGCCTGAGCAGTACCTGGATGGGAGACCTCCTGGGGTAAACTAAGGTTGCTGGTGGATGTGGTATTAGTGAGGGGAGAAGTGGGTGCTCACCTGTGTGGTTCCTAATGCCCCAGTATAGTGAAGGGGACTATATAACAGCACAGACTGTCTGTCAGATGAGATGTTAAACAGAAGTCCTGACTCTCTGTGGTCATTAAAAATCCCTTATTCTAAAGAGTAAAGTGTCCTGGTGAAATTCTCCCATGGACCCTCCATCATGACCCCCAAATAATCCCCATCTCCCATGAATTGGTTACATCACTCTCTCCTCTTCACTAATAACTGATGTGTGGGTGGGTGATGCTACACTCTAGTGGCTAAAGAGATTTCTATGTAAAGAATTTTGAATGTCTAGTACTGGAAGGATCAACACCATTTTTCCAAAAGAGATAAATAGACACACACGGAATATGATCTAAAAGAAATTTAATTAGAGCTTTTTTTTAGAGCTCAGAAACATGATCAGTGATCAGAAATAAAAGATCACTGGCTCGGCCAGTGATCTCTGGGTGACCATATTGTGGTTTTCCAAAAATAAGACAACTTTTTTTTCGTGTCTTAATAGCTCTCAAAACAGCGTTACTATGGAGGCAGATTTTTAATTCAAAAGGACACACTATTAGCATAATATAAATATATGTCAATTCCTACATTCTTTTGAATGTCCATGGAATGAATAAAATATTAGATGCCATGAGAGAACCGTGTACCCGTTTTGCTGTCATTTACACATTTGAATGACGATATAATAAGACACAATGTGATAAATTGAAATAAAAAATGACCTTACTGTATATGGTGATGGGCGTTGCTTTGACTCAGGAGAGCTGGCATTTGCTGTTATTGTCAAGAAATGGTTTGACACTGAACACAACAGTGCTTCACCTTCATGTGTTCGCTGAGAGGAGGCTAACGGTTGAGAAGCAGGAATTTGACCAATAGTTTCTGCAAGCCTTTTATAATTGACCGATCCATGTGTGTGAAGAGGTGGGAATTACAGAGAGTGGTTAAAGCTATGCGAACATGCGCACACTTGATGCGGTATTAGACCATAAGCACATCATAATGAAACTAAAGCCGAATCTGGGACATTTTCTCAAATTTAGAAATCCCGGCTGCGATGGACTGGCACCCTGTCCAGGGTGTAACCCACCTTGTGCCCGATGCTCCCTGGGATAAGTTCCAGGTTTCCCCGTGACCCTGAAAAGGATAAGCAGTAAGATGGAAGGATGGATGGATAGAAATCCCGCCCGGTCTGAAAAAGTGGACGTGTGGTCACCCTAACGAAAGCGTTTCCGAGAACAGTTTGTGTTCATTTCTACTAAATAAATGTGGCACAAAATTTATTTGCACATGCACCAGGAGGTTGCAAACACCAGAAGTGTTGAAAGTGGTGAATTGAACTGAACTCCCTGGATTTGGACGGAGTCATCCTGGAAGAGATCATGCCGACTACAACATCAGGATAGAAACATTTCACTGGATAAAATTATAAACATGTGACCAGTCAGAAATATTGATTTGGAGTGATGCATCTCTCTACAGGGAAAGTGGATCCAATGTATGATTGTTTTAATATATATTCTACATATCAGTGTAACCACTAGAGAGCAGTATAATAACAGTTCAGAGCCTGTCAGTCAGTTGTCAGTTCATATAGTGAAGGAGGGAAATAAAAGGCATTACACACTCGGTATAGGGCTAGAAGTTTCAATAGTACACATTACATATTACATACCGTAAGGAGTCAGAATCAATTGAACAATATCTCACAGATTTAAAATTGAAAAGTCAGCCGTGGAACTTTAGTGCTTTCTGTGACTGTCTGATTCGAGATCAAATATTAACTGGAGTATGAGACAGAAGAGTAAGGTTGCAGTTATTGAAAGAGACTGACCTTACACTGGAAAAGGTGAATAAAGACATTTACATTTATGGCATTCATTCAACCACACCCATGTAAAGCACGGCTCACAGTATATATACATGCTTCATTAGCTGCATACAACTGCTAATAGCTGTGGATAATACGTGACGTCAGAGACTTGAGACACGGATTGCATTTGAGACGTAACTTTGACTTGAGATGCGGCTGGGACGTCAGGAACTTGAGCTTTAGCAGGAACTTGGACTTGAAACGTAGTTTGGACATGAGCTTGTGACTTAGCTTGGACATGCGCTTTGACTGGAGGCGTGACCATGGCCTGGGCTGGAGGCATGGCTGTGGCTTGGGCTGGAGGCGTGGCTGTGGCTTGGGCTGGAGGTGTGGCTGTGGCTTGGGCTGGAGGTGTGGCTGTGGCTTGGACTGGACTTGGAGCTTGACTTGGACGTGAGACTTGGCTGTGACCGGGACTTGAGACCTGGCTGTGACCGGGACTTGGACTTGAGACATTGCTTGGACTTGGTGCCTCACCTGCTCATAGTGCACAAGGAAGAGGGGCTCCGCACTAGTCACCCAATTTTCTTCCCTCAGCACTTTATACAGGTCGTAGTTCTGCCTTGGTTCTCCAAAATCCTACAAAAATGAGTCCAGAAACTGCCTAATATCCTCCAGCTCCCAGGGTCTCGTGGCCGCTACTCGCTGTGCCCAAGTGCGAGTTGGGCCAAAAAACCGAGAAATGATAAACCAAAGAAACTGTCCTTCGGTTGGCTTCGGGTCGCACAAGCTGGCAAAGTAACATTGACAGTCCATCTCAAAATAATTCGGATAGCCATAAATTCCATCATACCGATCAGGCATTTTCTCAAAAGTCCTTTGCTTAAACTGCATAGAATCCAAGGCGGGGTTACTGGGCATGGATTCCCGGATTCGGCGCCCTTTCCAGTCGAATGCTGCATCCATGATTCAGGTAAAGGGGGGTAAAGGGGACGGATGCAATTACATATAAGATCAAGTGTTTATTAATAAAGAGGCAGACAAATCCAAAACGTAATCCACAATCGTAATCCAGAAACAGGCGAAGGTAAGGCGAACAACAAACAGGCATAAACAGGGCAAGACAGAGAACAAAGTCGAGGTCACAGAAAACAGGGTCGAGAAACAAACAAACATAAACATGAACATGAACATGAACGTATACTAGGATGTGGACCTGGGAGCAAATAAACCAGTGTGACTAACTCTAACATGAACGTGAACTCTAAGTTTACTAAGTATATTCTATGTAATTCTCCGGGTTGTGTGCTCGGAGGCACGCGGTATACATGTCGGCATAATTAGCCTTGTAACCGCTAACAGCTGAGTGCAATACCGACAAACGTGACAGCACAACCAATGACAGAACCGGGAGGAGACATGACAATAACATAAACAAACACCCACATGTCCAGCTGTCACTATGGAAAAGCACGTGCTCTCGCATTTGCGCTTTCGAGCACGTTGTCTCAAAGGGGAACCGTGACAGAGGGAGGGTGAGGTATTCTTCTTCTTCTTCTATAAACTTATGGTGTATATACCGACACCCACCAGGAGGAGCAATTGAATTTAATTTGTTCTGATTGGTCAGTGGTATCTTCTGTGTGTGTGTGTGTGTGTGTGTGTGTGTGTGTGTGTGTGTGTGTGTGTGTGTGTGTGTGTGTGTGTGATATTTTTGCTTAGATGTGTATGGAAATTCATTATTCATTATTTCATGAGCCTTAAGTATGTGTGTGTGTGTGTGTGTGTGTGTGTGTGTGTGTGTGTGTGTGTGTGTGTGTGTGTTTAATGTACCAGAACCAGATTTAATGTTTACTACTGATATATATCTTTAACTATGCCTGTCAAGATCAATGACAGTCGGTGATCTTTGACCTATGTCTGTCAAAATCAATGATTAATCTATGTAAAAGAATGTGTAACGATATATCAATATATCATTAACTACGCCTGTCAAGAGAATGATGTTGGTGATGACTTTTGCTATACAACTATCAACATAATTATAATTGATGATGACAAGCAAACATAATTATAATTGATGATGATGACCTTTGACCTGCCAAGATAATTATAATTGATTATAACCTTTGACCGGCCAAGACAATTATAATTGATGATGACCTTTGACCTAGACCTATCAAAACGAATTAGTGATATGTGCCATACAAACTAAACCTCTCTCTGTTGTGCATTTTCTGAAGAAAATACAGAGCGATTGTGGAGCTTAAAATGTAGTTACAATGGTGTTGCTAGGTGGTTGTGGATACAATTTTACACATGTTAAGATGTTACTTATAAGTACCAAGTCATTAGGGATTACATAAAGGCCTAGCTAACCTTCCGTCTCTCCTTTACCATCCTTTCACTATCAATAGATAAAACCTACTTTGGAACCCTCCACATCACAGACATTTTACTGGAGTTTGCCAAGCAGACACCCATCTTATCTGGTGTTTCACTGAAGTAAGCTTACAACACCTCCATAAGACTCAACAGTAACAACCCCACTGGCATCGTAAAGAAGATTGAAAGAGTTGTCGGAAGCTTGGTGATGGTGAAGTCGAGCAACTGTGGTGTTGTTGGTTTATAGCATATGTCAATAAAATTATACAAAAACAGCTATTTGGAGTTAATCAGAATCAATTGATGACAGGTGTGTGACAGGTGTGTTACTTTTAAACATGAGTTTGAATGTGATTGGTTAATTCTGAGCACAGTCACAACCAGGTCGTTTTTTTTTTTTTTTAGTATGAAAACATTTATCTGTTTCCCACTTAAATTATGTTGGTTGCAAAGTAAAAAAAAAAAAAAAAAAAAAGGTCTGACATGATTTATCTGGTTTAAAAAAATTTTTAACTTGACCAAAAAAATGAAATATTAACAAAGGTATTTAGAATTTTATTTATGGTATGTAGCAAATATCAATATAAAATAATATAGCAGAGTTCAATTTGTGGCATGGTAATAAAGAGGATAGTATGAGAGAGTCTGAGCAAAATGCTATGTATTAGCAGTCAATAGAAAAGTGCTAATTTTGCAGAAGGATAAGATATTATATAAAATACATTTATTTAAAAATACTTAATTAACAACATTTTTTCAAAAAATGCCCAAATCATACCATGTTATTCTTTGTGCACTGAAGATATTTATTGATTGTTTATTTTCCCACACTATGCTACACAATTTGCATGAATATCTGCATATTCATATTCATTATTCACATCACTTTGTTCATCAACATTAATGTTATCATTATCCATGTACTCGGAGTCCGCCTTCTGGTGGAAAATGGTTTTTGCATTTTCATAATCAGCTTTGTCCTCTCTCTCAATCTCTCCTTGGGGACTCTCATATGTGTTTTTGGCATCTACAAATTGTTTGAATGAAAATACACACAAGATTACAGGTTATTTTTCTATATGAAGATATAATCACTTTCAACAACAATAATACCCTAACCCTACCCCATCTCACAAACCTCTTCATCTCTCTCCACTGGCTTCTTGTAGCCGCCCCTATCAAATTCAAGGTCTTGATGCTCACATATTAGACCTTGTCTGGAACAGCACACCCCCTCTTCTCTACCTCAACACCCTCCCTCATGCAATCTGCGCCTGGTTACCGACCGACACTTAGTAGTGCCTACTCAGTGTGGCTCAAGGTCCCTTTCCAGAACCTTCAAAGTAATTGTTCCTCAGTGGTGGAATGAACTTCCGACCTTAATCCGGACCGCAGAATCGGTCACTGCTGGCCTAAATTTAGCCTATTACCCAAAGACACTTAAATTCAACATAGCAGCAAATACTCACATCAGCAAACCCAGTTGAAAGAAAAATAAGACACCAGTCGTGAGTGAGAAGAAGCAAGGTTCCAGATTTATTTGGTCCGTTCCACCACACAAGATCCACACCAATGAGAATTCTCAGAAGTGTTCTGACACCTGGAGCTGAGGCTCCCTTATTTATTCAGTTTTCTACACCAATAACACCAATATATTTTAGAAAGAATATGATAACAATACCAATACATTTAAAAAAGAGCTTATCAAGTTTACCAGTATATTTTGCAAATAGCCTTTCCGGAACACCAGGTTTGAAAGAGGTTTGAAAGAGGTACGAGACAAAACAATTCGGAGAGACCTTGGTCTGACGGTTATCTCACGAGTGCAACTTGACTCAGCTACCCTTATAAATGGTCCCTCTTGGTTCTCTCTTAAAAATTAAGGCCTTCGCCTTCATCACTCTTGACCCCCTCTCACGAGACAAGAATCCTCCCCACCTTTATCACCTGCATTATGAGTAATTTTCTTTTACATTTTTCTGTATTTGGTTTATAATTTCCTTTCATATTTGCTCTATATTTCTGTTTTATATATGGTTATAATGCTTGCAAGTGGTTTACTGTACTCCCTAATTCATAATATCATTATATTATCCTTCTAATATCCTACATATCCTACAAATCCTTATATTATCCTTATTCACCATCAGGAGAACACTGAACAACAATTGTGTGCATGGCAGGGTTGCAAGGAGAAAACCACTGATCTCCAAAAATAACATTGCTGCACTTCTGCAATTTGCAAAAGATCACAAAAAGAAAAATGCTAAAGATTAATAAAACAGAAATGCTGTGGAAGGACCTGAAGCAATTACATTTATGACATTTGCAGACACCCTAATACAGAGCTTACATTTGTCCACTTACATTTGTCTCATTTATACACCTGAGCAGTTAAGAGCAGGGATAAGGACCTTGTTCAAGGACCCAGCAGTGGTGGCTTGGTAGAGTTAGTATTTAAACTAAACAACCTTCTGATCAGAAGTCCACTGATCTAAAACCACCCTGCACCCTGCATGAAGCAAGCAGTTCATGTGAGGAAATTTTAACAAATCCAATTTCTTCAAAAGAAAAATATACTTACCAGCCAGCAGGGAAGCAGTAAGAACACTGGCTATGGAGAGAAAACAAGAGGAGGAATTTCATTAAACCAGTGATCCCAAAACCAAAAGCTGCCTTTTGCTTTTTGTCTAATATTCTTAAAGTAAATTGAATTAAAATAAACCTCAGTTATATTAGTATATATTATATTGTCCCTGCAATTCAGTCACAATTCAAACAACAGTGTTACTTCACTTCAGTAATTCTAGTACTATGTGGTCCCACATAGTCTAATAAAAATGATTAAAACTTTGTTTATTCCAGATTTTTTGAAGGAGTCTTCAGTGTCAGTGCTTTGTAACAGTTAAGTATACCCATAAATTTAAGTTTACCAACATGACAGAGGAATTTACACTTTGCAGTATCTCAATAACATGACAAACTGCATTTTTTGTCTTATTAACTTAAAGACGGGCTGGTGATTTAACGACTGTTTGCAGTTTCTGTAACATAACTAATGACAGAAACTAACATCCACAACAATAAAATGTGGGTGAGTTCATCTCAGTTGATCCCACAATTGAAAAAAGTTGTTTGATCATTTTTAATTTTTGAATAATTTTTGAATAATTATCTCTATGTATTGGCATTGTAAAATTAGCAGTACTTTATTTATTTTAATTTTACTTGGTTTAACAACAACAGCCATATTTTGGTTATACAGCTTTTTACAGAAACCTCAATAACTCCATAGTCAATAGTTCCTTGGCACAAAAACAGATCTCCAGAGTACATTAACAGGTATTGTTCACAAGGACATGTTCATACATACTGTGTGTGTGTATATATATATATATATATATATATATATATATATATATATATATATATATATATATATATATTGTCACAGCTCAGCCAGATCAGAACTCCAAGTCTCAAGATACCGCCGCGCCTTCTCAGGCACGCATGCGCTCTCCATCCCGAAGTTCTGATCCAAGACGGCTGCCGCTAATCACAGTCTCACACTCCAGGCACCATTACTTAGGTTTGCCAGTCACAGAGTTGCTTACCCGAGTATACGCTCAGTTATCTCATTCTCTGCGTTACCAAGCTTTACTCCCGTCTTAGATTACCTCGTTACCTTGACCCTTTGATTACGTCCTCGACCACGCTCATTGTCTTGCCCTCGTCATTCTGTTTGCTCGATCGCCTGACCCCCGCACGTTACTCGTTTATGCCTCTAGATTGTCCCCGACTCCACGCTTCGTCCGCCGCCTGCTCCTGCCTCCGTGCCCCTTCCCTACGATTCATGACAGAATACTTCGCCGCCTTATTATGGAGGCAGCGGGCGGCACAAGTTGGCCACAAGCCATTGAAGGACACGGCCGGATGATCAGTAATCACGACCAACGCCTGAACACCCTCACCGAGCAAGTAACTCGGCTAAACCAAGCCACACCGGCGGCTTCTACACGTTTACCTCCCACACCGGCACCGGAAATGTACGATGGAGATCCGGCGCGCTGCCGAGGCTTTCTCTTGCAATGCTCGCTGATCTTTTCCACATACCCGGAGATGCCGGAGCGCCGTAAAATCATCCATTTCATGGAACTTCTGACCGGGAGAGCTGTACTCTGGGCAACAGCCGAGTGGGAGCAGGAAGCCACCACCATTCCACACTTACGAGGAACTAGCCACACGATTTCGAACCGTCTTTGATCACTCCCCGGACCGTCTTTGATCACTCCCCGGACTGCCGAGAGACCGGGGAGGAGCTACTCACCCTGAAACAAGGAGCGCGTAGCGTCGCGGACTACGCCCTCGAGTTTCGCACTACCGCCGCACGAAGTGGCTGGAACCAACCGGCACTTAAGACTGTGTTTCGCCAGGGATTAAACGCCGGCATCTTGATGGAGCTGGCATGTCGCGACGACCAGCTCACACTGGAGTCCCTGATCGACCTCGCGATTCGCCTCGACCGGCTGCTCCGAAGCCGCCGCTCCGTGCGCCCTCTGGTGGCGGTTTCAGTACCTGAACCTCCCGCAGAGCCCATGCAGCTGGGTCGTGCCAAGATAAGCACACAGGAGAGGGAGCGGAGATGCCGCGAACTTCGCTGCTTCTATTGCGGAGGAGAGGGACACTTCGTTCGGCAATGCCCCCTCAAGCGTCCAGTTGTCCGAGGGGATCCAACCGTCCATAAAGATCCTCAGCCCGGGGTGAGTGTAAAATCAGAAACGTGCCGTTCCGTTCAATCTGCTTTCGTCATGCAAGTCCGGCTAGTGTACTGGGGTGTATCTTGTATCTTAGAAGCACTGATTGACTCGGGGAGCGCTGGAAACTTCATTGATCAGACCACCGTTCAAGAGCACAACATCCCCATCCGTCCTCTCCTCATCCGTCGCATCCAAGCTATTGACAGCGCCCTGTGGGGTACCGGACTTATTTCCACTGCACACAACCCCTCATTCGGACCACTACCAGCGCACATCATCAGTATCTCATATCTGATGGCACATTGTCTACTGAGCGTCAGCCTGTGGCTCGGTCGCCCTTTGGTCTGAACAATCGCCTCAAAGATCAGATCTCCTGGCCCCACAGAGAAATCGGCTGGTCACCCCATTGCATGCACCAATAATGTGTCTGCGAACTCCTGTCGCGACCCGTTGGCAACCACTTCCATAGAAAGCCCGGAGGAGAAGAAGCTCCTCCAAATTCCCCCGAATACCATGACCTTCGTAAGCCTTCAGCAAGGTGAAGGCTAGTGGACATCCTCCTCACAGGCCCTACGACTGCGCTATCGACCTATTACCAGGCACTACACCCCCACGAGGGAGAGTTTATCCGCTATCCCTAACCGAACAGAGGGCCATGGAGGAGTATATTCAGGAGGCTTTGCACCAGGGCTACATACGTCCATCCACGTCCCCAGCATCAGCAGGGTTTTTCTTCGTGGAGAAGAAAGGGGGAGGTCTAAGACCCTGCATCGATTATCGGGGTCTCAACCAGTGCTGCGTAAAATATTGCTACCCATTACCTCTGGTCCCGGTTGCCCTGGAACAATTACGCTCAGCCACCATTTTCACCAAGTTGGATCTACGCAGTGCCTATAACCTCATCCGGATTCGTGAGGGGGACGAGTGGAAAACCGGGTTTAGTACCACGTCTGGACATTACGAGTACCTAGTCATGCCGTATGGGCTATCCAACGCGCCCTCTGTGTTCCAGTGTCTCATCAACGACATGCTGCGTGACATGCTGGGGCGCAACGTAATAGCTTACATCGACGACATTTTAATTTATTCCAAGTCAATGGAGGAACATATTCACCATGTCCGCCAAGTATTGAGGAGGTTGCTCTGAAATCAGCTATACATCAAAGCGGAGAAGTGTGAGTTTCACAGAGACTCTATTTCCTTCCTGGAATACATCATTAGCCCTAAAGGGGTTACTATGGACCAGGAGAAGGTTCAAGCAGTCATGAATTGGCCTCCACCCAAGACAGTGAAGGAACTACAGAGGTTCCTCGGATTCGCCAATTTTTACAGGCGGTTCATCCGCAATTTCAGTAGGATTGCTCAGCCCTTGACTTCTCTGTTAAAAGGGAAACCCAAGCACCTGTCATGGGGCCCAGCAGCCCAGAATGCCCTGGAGAAGCTCAAGAACGCCTTCACTACAGCGCCTATTCCCAAGCATCCCGATCCATCAAGACCGTTCGTCGTGGAGGTGGACGCTTCAGAAACTGGGGTAGGAGCGGTACTCTCGCAAAGGTTCGGAGATAAGCCGAAACTCCACCCAGTAGCGTTTTTCTCAAGAAGACTCTCAGTGTCAGAAAGAAATTATGACGTGGGTAACAGAGAACTCCTGGCAGTAAAGTTAGCTCTCGAAGAATGGCGCCACTGGCTAGAGGGAGCGGCACACCCTGTTGTCGTCTATACCGATCATAAAAACTTACGTACTTACGCACAGCAAAGAGGCAAACACCTCGGCAGGCCCGTTGGGCACTGTTCTTTACCAAATTTCAGTTCACGTTGTCTTACCGACCTGGGTCAAAGAACACAAAGGCCGATGCCCTCTCCCGTCTTGGTCACACAGAGGTGGACAAGGACCGGGAAGAATACATTGTTCACCCCTTCGGCTATCGTCGGCACCCTCAAATGGGAGCTAGACAAGGAATTGGATTCCCGGTTCCTCCGAACCTTTTGCGCAGCCAACCCCAGTGATTGGGACAAGTTTGTACCGTGGGCCGAGTATGCCCAGAACTCGTTACGTCACTCAGCAACGAATCTCACCCCGTTTCAGTGCGTACTGGGGTACCAACCCCCTTTATTCCCGTGGAATGCAGATGTCACGGATTCACCCGCAGTCGATCAGTGGTTTGAGCGGAGCGAACAGGTATGGGCAGACACCCATCAGCGTCTTTCACAGGTCACCGACTTCGTACAAAGCGCCAAAGCCGACCCGTCGCGGCGAGCAGCGGCAAGTTACCAACCCAGTGATAGGGTATGGTTATCCACGAGGGACCTGAAGCAACCACACAGCTGCAAGAAGCTCACACAGAGATATACTGGTCCCTTCAGGATCCTGAAACATATCAACGAGGTCACGTACCGGCTGCAGCTACCCCAGCACAGCCGCGTCGCCCCTTCCTTCCACGACTCGCGCCTGAAGCTAGTTGTTCCCGGACCCTTAGCCTCTGACGTGCCCTCTGAGACACCTCCGCCTCCCCTGGATATCGAAGGGCAGCCAGCTTACCTTCTCAAGAACATCCTCAGCTCCCGGTACAGGAGGGGTAAGCTGGAATACTTGGTTGAGTGGGAGGGCTACGGTCCTGAGGAGCGCTGTTGGATTCTGAGGCGGGACATCCTCGACCCGCAACTCATTAGTGACTTTCACGCCTCGCATCCTGATCTACCGGCCCCTCGCCCCCGGGGGAGACCTAGAAAGAATGTGGCTCCTGGAGTGAGCCCTTTGAGGGGGGGTTCTGTCACAGCTCAGCCAGATCAGAACTCCAAGTCCCAAGATACAACGCGCGCTTCTAAGGCACGCATGCGCTCTCCATCCCCGGAGTTCTGATCCAAGACACCTGCCACTAATCACAGTCTCACACTCAGGCACCATTACTTAGGTTTGCCAGTCACAGAGTTGCACTGCGAAGTATATGCTCAGTTATCTCATTCTCTGCGTTACCAAGCTTTACTCCTTAGTCTTAGATTACCTCGTTACCTTGACCCTTTGATTACATCCTCGACCACGCTCTTTGTCTTGCCCTCGTCATTCTGTTTGCCCGATCGCCTGACCCCCGCACGTTACTCGTTTACGCCTCTAGATTGTCCCCGACTCCACGCTTCGTCCGACGCCTGCTCCTGCCTCCGTGCCCCTTCCCTACCATTCGTGACATATATATATATATATATATATATATATATATATATATATATATTACCACATGGATTTTTAAATGAATGGTCATTTACTTAACCAGAGTTAAATATAATGGTGGCGGATTTAGTTTTTCTGAAGCCATTCTTTTGTGGACTTAATTCGGTGTTTTGGGTCGTTATCCTGTTACATCACCTAACTTCTACACAGTTTCATCAGACGTACAGACATTCTCACATTATCCTGAAGAATTGTCTGATATATTTGGGAATTCATCATCCCCTCAATGATTGAAAGCTGGTATGATTGAATTAAGTGTTGTTAATGTCGTGTATGCTTTTCTATTAGATACTATGTCTTCGATTGTAAAATTGTACACTGGGCCATTAACCCCAAAGTCTGTGAGTTCTCTGAGAATAAAAGGTGGTATCTACACCTTTGCTGGCAGAAACGGCAATAAACCATCCTAAATCAGCTGTCCAATGTGTCTCACTCTCTCTGTTTTCTCACACTGTATCCTCAGACCCAAGATTACAGTCTCTGCCTAACTCCCTGTGGGCAACTCACAAAGGACAAGGTGGGACATGTGCAATGTGTTTTTTATCAAGCTAAGTCAAAACATTCTAATCCTGTATATGTAAAACAATATCCCTTGTCTGAATCGAAAGCCCTTGGTATTGATGTTATTGTTAATTCTCTATTATAGCAAGGCATTCTGAGGCCCTATGTGAGTCAGTATAACACCCCTGTCAATCCTGTTCCTAAGCCTGAGAATACAGGAGAATAAATGAGGTGATAATACCTGTGGCACCTCTTGTGCCTGACATGTCTAATATTATTACACTAATCCCTTCACACCATGCGTGGTTTAGCGTGGTAGATCTATGTTCTGCCTTTTCAGTGTACCTGTAGCCGAGGAGACCCAGCCACTGTTTGCATTTATGCACAGGGGACGCCAGCTGACCTGGACACGCCTGCCACAGGGCTACGTTGACTCCCCCTCTGTGTTCTCCCATGTGGTAAGAGACTCTTTGCAAGATCTTCATGTCACAGACGACACACGTGTTCTGCAATACGTGGACGATCTTCGTATTACAGCTGAGTCGGACGCTTCCTGCTATATAACCTTAAGACTGCTGGAGCATACTTAGTTTATACTTAGTTTTATAAATACTTAGTTTTTCTCTTATCAAAAGGACAGAGAAGGCTGTCAGACAACCGGATATCAGTTGTGATGACTTTCCAGCTTCCTGCTAGAAAACAGGCTGTGTTGGCCTTCCTGGGGCTGATCAATTACTGAAGACAATGGATATCAGATTGTTCCTATTACGATAAGCAGCTCAGGACTATCGTAGAACATTCAGATCCACTCTTGACTCCTGTGAAACACACACCTGAGACAGTTTCTGCACTTTTCCATCTGTTTATCCATGAACATTCTGGAGTGGCCTCGGGCGTTCTGGCACAGGAGCATGTTGTGGACTCTGTGGCCACTGGACTCCCTGGCTGTCTGCGTGCAGTGGCTGGGAGCGCTCTTCTGGTAGCAGATGCCAAACGATTGGTCTTGTCACACCCTTTGGTGTTGCACACAGCACATCAGGTGAAGCGGGTATTGTCCAACCTTGAAACACAGCACATGACGGCTCAGTGCAGAAGTGGTTATGAAACTATTCTCTGTGCTACCACAAATTTGACCATTAAATGCTCCACCACTCGTGACACAATTGCTCATGCTCTACACGGTCTCCTAAATTCACATGATGACACCATTCCTGTACCTGAAAATCATGATTGTTTAAAAGAAATTGTTACTTCATGTAGCATTCGATCTGATCTGTCTGATACTCCTTTGGTTAACAGTAGTTATGTTTTTGTAGACGGATCGTGTTCTAAGCCCTGGGATGGAGTTTTCCTGTGTGGGTATGCAGTTTGTACTCTACCAGACGTGGTAATTGAAGCACATTCATTGCCATTTAATTCAGCTCAAGCAGCAGAACTTTTTGCTCTCACTCATGCGTGCAAGATATCTGAAGGTCAAAGAGTCACTATTTTTACAGACTCACGCTATGCCTTCGGTGTAGCTCATGATTTTGGAAGGATTTGGCAACAGCAGGGTTTTAAATCTGCGGATGGTAAGCCAATCTCACACTCCACTCTAGTCGACAATTTAATCTCTTCCTGTGATAAACCCACAGCTCTCGTGATCGTCAAAACAAAGGCGCATCTAACTGGAAACACTGTAGAGATACGCGGGAGCGCGCTAGCTGATAGACATGCAAAACTGGCGACTAAGTCAGAATTGTCCCTTTTTAATGTCTAACATTGTTCATATTTATACTAGTGCTTTGTAACCAGGGGTGGATTTTGCCCTTATGCAATCACATGCAACCCCTGAGGATTCGGATTACTGGCAAGCACAAGGAGCCTGTCCAGTTCAACATGGCTTCTGGTTTGATAAAGTAGGTCATGTCTGCATTCCCACAGCTAGTGTACCTAGACCTTTTTTTGTACACCTTTTCTAATACGTGAGTTTCATGGTGTCTCACATCGTTCCCTATCAGGGGTGCTGTCTGGTATGACCTGATATGTCTGATATGAAGTTTTGTATACGTGACTTACGTCCTCAAATAAAGACACATCTCTCACGATGTTTGATATGTTTACAAAACAACGCCACTAGTTCTGCTGTAATGCACGATGCATTGGCACCTCCACAGGTGCCTTTTCAATGTCTGCAGGTCGATTTTACACATATGCCAACCGTTGGACCGCATAGAATGTTGTTGGTCATTGTAGATCGTTTCTCTAAATGGGTAGAGGCTTTTCCATGTGCAAGGTAAAATGCTAAAACTGTCATCAGGATTTTGGCGAAAGAAATCATACCACGTAATGGTGTACCTTTGCAAACTGACTCAGATAAAGGCACCGCTTTTACATGTCGAGTAACTCAAAGGCTTTGTGTCTATTTAGCTATTAAATTTCACATACCATACCACCCACAGTCATCTGGTGTAGTTAAGCGTATGAATCGTACTCTAAAAGACCATCTGAGCAAAGCAATGCAACAGCAAAAGAGTACTGCCTGGCCTGACCTTCTACATGCCGTTCTTACAGAAATTTGAATGACGCCATCTAAAACCACAGGGCTTTCACCCTTTGAGGTGTTATTCGGTCGACCTTTCCCCGCGGCTTGGAAAATGTCTACTAACGTTTCTCTGTCTGCAGGAAGTGGTGTTGATATTTATCTAGACGACTATGTGTCTAAGTTGCTTGACGTGTTGCAGGAAAAACATGAATATGTACATGCTAAATTACCAGTGCCTAAACGAATTAGGCATTGGTTCTGTTTGAACCTCAGCCATTAATCGAACACTGTTTAATAAGTCCAACAAAGTATCAGTGGTAGACTGCTGTATATTCAGGTCCTCCATTGTCCGAATTAAACCCTGAAATGTCTCTGTATTACAACGCTGTTCGAAAGCACTCAGACCATCATCGTTGCATCTTCTAAATTTATTTGTTGCTCCCAGATTACATGAATTTTCACCACACCGTTTTGACATTTTTAAAGATTTTTTAATTGAAACAAAAGCTAGTAAAAAAAATTTAAAAATCACACACCGTAAAAACAGATGCGATCCAGCAAATAATCACACACCTCGCACACAAGTGTATAAAACACGTAATGTACAACTCACCTGAGTTTCTTGTTTTTAATCATCTGTACAAACTGTTTTAACAATTCCATCATCAGGTGTTGTGTGTGATCGACGCAACGAATTTCACCCGTCAGGAGTTTCTGGGTTGCTATGATATGTTTATGTGTAATGGTGAAGACGTTGCCAATTTGCAAACACAGGGCGATGATACTGTATATATATTTCTCTAAAGCTTATTTGTGGCAATGTCCATTGTTGAAAGTTGAACTATTCAAATAATAATTTATTGAATTGCATTGAACTTATCAAAACAATCATTGAGCCCTGGATGGGGATGGAGTCATCCTGGAAGAGAACACACCCATCAGGATAGAAATGTTTCACTGTATAAAATAATAAATGTGATCAGTCGTAAAAAAATTTAGTACTTATTTGCAATGATGCATCGCTCTACAAAAAATAAAAGTGGAGCCAATACATGCCAGCAAAAATAAATGTGCCCCCCAATGGTGTAACAGGGTCATTGTCTTTATTCTTTAATTTGTCACCAATCTGTATCTCTACCCAAGTAATACATACTCCTACCACTTTATAAGAAATGAAGAATGAAGAGTTAAATTAATCAAATATACAAAACAAAAATGTAAATATATGTAAAAATGCCTCAGCGTTAAGAACATGGTTATTAGGAAACTGTGTTCAGGTACTAGAAATTTCATGACACTTTTAGAGAAGATAAAGACTTGACTCTTCAAAGTTAAAGCATAAACCTGACCACAGAAATGATATTGCTATAAATGGTCCTGTTGCTGATATATAACTGCATGACTGGTCCCACCATCTCTCAGGATACAAGAAAGGCATGCATCAAGACTCTTCTCTGTTCTTGCACCTAGGCGGTGAAATGAACTTCCCCTAGGTCTCGGAACATTTGAGTCACTGGCAGTCTTCTAATGATGTCTAAAGACCTCTTCCTGAAGTACTTAAATTAGTACTTTAATACTTAAAAAGTGTTGTCTGTGTGCTTTTCTTACTTTATTACCTCCCAACAGAGCTTTCAGATGGATGGTTTTCTTAGTCCATAACCTAATTTATTATTATCAATCAGTGTGTATTTAGTGATGGAGACTTCAATGCACTTCTGTAAGTCACTCTGGATAAGGGCATCTGATAAATGCCATAAATGTAAATGTAAATTGTTTTAACTATAGCAGGGCTGATGAGATTCTGTTTTGGGGCAGTGTGAAGCTACAAGAACATGGAAGTTCAATTAATTTTGTAAAGTGCTTATTAAAGTCGACATTGTCATAACGCAGCTAGATTTAGAACATGGGGGTTAGTGGGGCTCAGTGGGGACTCTCGAATTCTTCCACTACAAACTTAATACACCATGTCTTCATGTAGCTCAATTTGTGCACAGGGGAATTGTCATCCTGGAACAGTTTTTGGAGCTACAGGAATATGGAAGTTCAATTTGATTTTATAAAGTGCTTATTGCAGTTGACATTGTCACAACGCATTTAGATTTAGAACCTGGGTGGAGGGCGAGGTTAACCTGGTGAGGGCTGTTGTGACCTGACTATATTCCCGAATGAACCAGCGATGGAAATTGGTAAAGCCTAGGAATCGTTGTAGCTGTTTGAGAGAGTTTGGATGGGGTTCCATGGAACTCACATTTTTCAGCTTTGACATACAAACAGTTCTCAAGGAGGCATTGTAGTACTAGGTGGACATGACGAATGTAGTTAGCTAGGGTGCAAGAAAAGGTAAGGATGTCATCCAGGTAGACAAACACAAACTGGTTAATGAAGTCTGAGGACATCGTTGACTAAGGTCTGGAACATGGCTGGAGCATTGGTAGGCCAAAAGCCATAACCTAGTACTGAAAGGGGCCTAGCAGGGTGTTGAGCGCCATCTTCCACTCATCTCTTGTCCTAATTCAGTCCAGGAGGTAGGCATTCTATAGGTTTAACTAAGAGAAGATGGTCGCTCCATGAAGGGGTTCAAAAACTGAACTGAGAAAAGGGAGGGGGTACCTAGCCTTGACAGTGATGTTAAGGGCTCAGTAGTCAATACAGGGGTGTAGCAAAAGAAGAAACTGGCACCCAGGGGAAGGAAGAGGATAATGCCTGTGGCCTGCAAGTCGTGAAAGTACTTTTCCATGGCCTCTTGTTCGGGACTGGAGAGATTGTGCAGATGACTGGTCAGTAGGGTGGTGCCAAAGAGCAGGTCAATGGCACAATCATACAGGCAGTGAGGTGTAAAGAGAGTCTCTGTTCTTTGCTAAAGACCTCTCCCAGGTCATCTTATTTGGGAGGAACAGCTGAGAGGTAGGGAGGGTTAGGGGCCAAGGAGGATGAAGAGGCAGGGACATAGGGAGTCATATATTTAAAATCTATATCTATATATTTCTATATATTTGTACATATTTATATATTTCTGTAAAGCTGCTTTGAGACAATGTCCATTATTAAAAGGGCTGTACAAATAAAACTGAATTTAATTGAATACAGGGAAGGGCATATCCCAGACATGAGGAATGTGTGCGTTTGACCGTCTGTTGTCCTGTTCCATTGTGGGGTGAGTAAAGTGGTTATAGGTATGGAGGAGGAGATGCAGGAGTTGTGATAGTTAGTGACGCAATTGAGAGGAGACAATGAACGGTTGCATCGTGAAAAGATGTCAGGTGAGTCACCTGGTCCAAGCACCATTCCTTTTGTTGCAATAATGGTAGTGCCTGACCCTCCCCGACCAGTTGATTCTGATCCGGTGGTGCCGGAAAGACATGTTCCATGTTTTTGTGCCTGGGGACCGATGGTGTCCAAAATTTAGTGGTAAATCCACCATAGGAGTGGGTAGAGGAAAGAGCACGGGAGGGAATGCCAGGGGCTGCGTGGGGCCGGAGCCAGTCAGTTCCAATGGCTTATGGCATGCAGTATGGTGTGCAAGGGCATTCTCATTCAGAGTTAAGGGAGCTGCGGGAGATGTTAATAATTACAGCAGCATCAGCTAAATCAACTCACTCAAAGTGTTGAGTGCATGCAGTTTCCTTGGCGTGATTCCCTTGGTGATTCCATGTCCCTCTCTCCCCTGGCATTTCCGGTTCCCACTTAAGTTCAGATATGTTCAGGCTTTGTCACGGCGTAATGAGGTGAACACCTCAAGGCTAATTTGTTTGTTTTTATAGTCTTAGAGCAGTGCTGGGGGTACATGCATTGTGGTGAATTGGTGCTGGAGATCACATAAAGTGATCGCAACATTTAGCTAGTGGCTGAATGATATCTTTATGTATGTTGAGCCATGGTACCTGTGAGTAAACATACATCTTTGCGTCTGGTGTTTGTTCAATCTTATGGTAAGTGCACCTCTCTGTTTTTCACATTTAGTTTGACACTCTGATCTTTGTGTTAAGGTGAGAGTGGGGAGTTCATCTACATCTTCTCTAAGACAAACCCCTAGCCGAAAACGCTACATGTGATGCTGCTGCTGTTTTGCTGTAATTGTTTTTTGTTTAACGGTAATTTTCTATATTTGATTTATTGTTTTGTTTTTCCTTACTGTTTTTGTTCACCCTATTGTTTTGCTTTATGTACTGTTTTGTTTTACTTTAGTTTGGGATGTATGTCTGGTTTATGTTTTGTAACCACATAGAGTAAGAAAGTGAGTAGTCTGAGAGTGGTAAAATTAGTGTTCTTAGCCTCAAACCTGTTTCAGGTTTGTTGTTCCACCTAACCACTTTACTACTGAGTATGTTAAGCCTTACTGTCTCCATGCTATAGTGGCTATACTTTTCATTTGTACAGTCTACCATAATTCTGGTTCTGCTTAGGTGCTGTGAACTGCCTCTATTTTGTGTGGTGGTGTCAGTGGAACTGGGTGTTAGTCACCACATCAGTGTTTGTAATATTTGTCTTTCATTGTTTTGTTGTTACTAGTTTGTGTAACTTTAGGTTAACCGGTGTCTTCTTTCTCTCCAGGAGCCAGTGAGTCTTGGTGGGACAGGGGAGGCTAGCTGCATTTATTCGGTGGTGTGTGCTTCAGAGCATGCTCAGTGTGCCAACTTCCGTATGGTGTGGGTAGTGTTTGATGGTTTTGCTGTGACTTGCAGTGGGTTTAGATGACCTTCCGAGTTGTAACTGGCCTGCCTTGTCCCTGCAAAGCCTGGGCCTGGAGAAGTTCTTAGTTTTAAAATATTTACTGTGCTTCATGGGAAAGTGATTTTATATTTACATGTCAAGTTTTCAAATGATGCTTAAGTGTCATAATAAAATATAATTCTTATATTCGTAGGCAAGTAGGCAAGCTGGCAATGAACAAGTTGGTGAAATTCTTCCAAATACAGCAGTGCTGTTAAAATCCACGAGACGTTCTCAGCGTATTAAATATTAGCCTGTTTGGAGCTATCCATCATTCCCTCTATCTTGATTGATGCTGCCACAGCCAATCTTGGCCATGGGTATGATGTTCTATGGGTAATAAGCGGTCTTGTTATTGCAACAAACCTATCTTTTATAATTACGACCAAAAACTTCTAACTTTGTCAGACCATAACACATTTTGTTGCATGTTTTGGGCTGACTTAGGTGGATGTTATTATAAGAAAGGGCTTCCATCTAGCCATCCTATAATATATCCCAGACATGTGACAAATATAGTGTACAGTGGTGGACAGAAAGAAATATTTTTTACATTGTTACTGTACATTTTTCAAGTATCTGTACTTTATCAGAATATTTAAATTTTAATGCATAATATTTTACATTTTACTCCACTCCTTTTCAGAAAAGCATGCCACATCTCACTACTTACTACGTCAGCCTTATTTATCTTCAGCGAGACTGCATGTAAGTTGTTTATGTAAAGAAACAAAAAGATGCTTTATTTCCTCTCTATCTTTTCTCAAAATCTCTGGACTTTTCTATCCCTTTAAAAAAAGAGAAAAATAAGGAATGAGCGAGAGAGAGAAATATAAGTGATAGAAAACCATGCATATGCCGTATTTATAACCCCATGATGACAGATTATTCAACCATTGTGGGAAATGAATGTCATGGCTATTTAGCAATTCTAAAGGTAGAGGAGGTGCTTGCGAGCTACCTCTCTCCATCAATGACAGGTAATTTAAGGGGGGCGGTTTTGCCATCCAAACCACCATGTAAGGCCAACATGGCATTGGTGGGCAAGGCCTATGTGGTAGTAGTCTTACATGTTGCAGGCCAACCAAGCAGACCTGCTGAGTGACCTCAACATATGGGGGCATTCAGCCAGTTCCTTCTATGTTGTGTTGAGTTTACGTTGGCATCCACAAGGGGAGTGGACCAGTGCTAGTGTGAGGGAGACACAGAAGGCAAGTATGGCAGCCAGCCAACCCATGCAAACAGCCAGGGGAACCAGATGGCCACAGTCGCGACCTGCTAATAGGCCTTATCTGAGAATTTTCATAAAGGCCAAGCAGACAAAAAAGGATCAGTCCTGAGGGAGGGACCCCCAGTGTAGTGTAGGGCCTCCCATTACCAAGGCTGTCCCAAGTTTCAGTGTTCTCTGGTCAGCAAGCTGTCACAGGGCAAAGAAAATCTGATGTGTTCCCTCCAATAGAATGTGGAATAGTTAACGACACTAAAAGACCATTTGGCAGCATGGAAATTACTGCCAAACGTGTCTCCATGGATTCTGTATAATGTAGAAAAGGGTTACCGGGTCACTATTGGACACTATTGGACAAAGGGCCATAGAACATGTACCCCATTCCTTGAGGGAGGAAGGTTTTTACAGCTGTTATTTCCTGGTCCTCAAAACATAGAGGAGTAATTTTAGATCTGTGTCATCTAAACTGTACTCTTTGGACATACAGACTCAAGATGCTGATCGCCCAAAATTATCATTCCACAAATTCAGTTTGAGGACTGGTTTGTGGCAATATATCTATGTAGTGCATATTTCCACATAGCCAAGATTGGGTTCTTCCCTTCAGGCTATCTTTATCCCCTCGCATCTTCACAAAGTGCATGGATGTTGTTGTGGTTAAAAATATACATAAAACAAACAAGAGGGAGACCTAGTATGAGTAGTATGAGTAATAGGTAATTTTATTGAAAATCAGCAGTGAGCTACACGATTTGTTGGTGGGTGCTCGAATCCAAATCCAGCCCTTCCAATAAATGGGCACCTAGACACATAGAGGAGGTATAGGATTGACACACTATGGTTTAATAGTCACAGAGAAGGAGAGTTAGGGAGGCGCACACACATAGATAACACACACACACACACTCTTGCGCGTTCAGGGTTGCAAACATAGGCATGCAACATGCAAACATGAGGCATGCAAACATAGCACACACACACTCTCTCTGTCTCTCCCTCTCTCTCTCTAACACCGCCTCCCGAAGGCCCGAACGCACACACACAACATTAGAACTTTACAAGAATAAACAGTATTAAGATATTATTAGGATAATTTAATAATATTATGAAGGGAGTACAGTAAACCATGTGCAAGTAGTATAACCATATATATAAAATAGAAATATAAAACAGATATGAAAGTAAATTATAAACCAGAAAAATAGGGGGAAAAAGGTAAAAGAAACTTACTCATAATGCAGAGGATAATGATTCTTGTCTCGCGGGGATGGGTCGGGCATGCTGTAGACATGGGCCTTGGGTGTTTGGGAGAGAACCGTGAGGAGTTTTTTATACGAATAGCCCTGACATCTCTCAAGTGAGTAGGAGATCTACAAGCTCTCTCTATTGCCCCTTCATACCTTGACTTTACCCCTGGATTAACCAAGGCCTTCTTGTATCCTAGGCCAGATTATATTCCTAAAGTGCCTACATCTGCTGCCCAGCCTGTGGTGTTGCAGGCTTTCTTCCCTCCTCTGTTCCTCACACCGGAACAAGAGAGAATGCACCTGCTATGTCCAGTAAGGGCTCTCTGTACTTACATCCACCGCTCTGGCCAGTGGTGTAAGTAGGAGTAAATGCTGGTCTGCTTGGCGGGGACAGTAGAGGTGATTCTGGGTCAAAGCAGCACAGGGACAATTGGATAGGGGAAGCTTATCGCTTATGAGGCGCACGGCCTCACTACGCCTCTGGGCATAAGGACTCATTGCACTAGGGGGGTTGCCTCCTCAAAGGCTTTGTCCAACGTGGTATACTTACAGGATGTGTGTGCTGTTGCAGGGTGGTCTTTGCCAAAGACATTCATTCAATATTACAGCCTGGATATAGTGACCCTTGGGCTTAGGTCTTTTTGAACAGGCCATACCTTCAGTACGATGGAGTGGGTATTCTCTTTCCCATAGTGTTTTGCTAAATGTAACATGGAGTTCCCTTTGAAAGGGAACACCTGGGTTAGGCATGTAACCCTCCTCCCTCAGAAGGGAACAAGACATTGTGTAGCTTTGTCATACCAGGGTAGGCCTGAGAATTGTGTCTTCACTTCAGATAATAGAGGCTGATTGCGTGGATCACCTGATCACTGCAGGCCTATAAATAGGCAAGATTTTACACAAGCTTCAGATGCAGGTCACGCGCAAGGGCACTCCCATAGTGTTATACTAAACGCAACATCTCATTCCCTTCACAGGGAACAGGGTTACATGTGTAATACAGGTGTTACATCAAATGTTTAGGAAACTCTTTTATAACCCTCTCCTGATCGATACCTTTTGATAGCAAATGAATTTTCAGCAGTCAGATGAAACTAATTAGATATCAAGAAGATTAATACCACAATTCGTCACCATTTGCCATATTGGACGGTCTACCAGTTACTGCATGGGACCTAGGAATTTAATCATTTGGGCCATGCACACCCCAACTTCACAAATTGTGCATTTCCCAATGCCTTATGTTCGGTGGATTGAGGTCTGATTACATTACATTTAGATTTGTCATGTGGCAAATTACAGTTATCTTACAGTTATCTCATTTTAAACAATGCCAAACCTGGTGAGCAGTTGAGGGTTAAGAGCCTTTGACTAAGGGTCTAGCAGTAGCAGCTTAGTGGTGCTTTGAACTCCCAACCTTCCAAGCAAAAGTCCAATGTCTTAACCACTGAGCTACCAATAACTTGATTCCACTGAGGCCTGACCCCTGGACTAGGAATTGACACCAAGTGATTCTCCGCCTGTTAGCAAATGACAACAAGAACCCTTCAGATGCGGCACATAGGCAAAGGGGTGGCCGACCACAGTAAGCTGAAACAACTGAAGTTATCAATACACTGCAGGTACACCCTCTTGACACTTACGCCATCCTTCCTCTATGCTGGGACACAAGCTGGGCTTCCACCAATATCAAGGGGAGGAGTTGGAGAGCACATTCATCCTCCAGTCATTCCCACGCAGCTGCTGCACACTTAAAAATTAAGAGTTTGCTATTTTTGGTGGAGGCCATTTTGGTGAGCCTCACATGTGGGATGTAGATGTGGTGGGGTGCAGCAGTATGTCCCTAAATCACTTAAATTAGCAGTTATTAAACCCTTCATTAAAAAACCTGACCTTGACCCGTCACAATTGTCCAGCTATAGACCAATATCAAATCTCCCCTTCATCACTAAGATTTTAGAAAAGGTTGTAGCAAAGCAGTTATGCTCATACTTGGAACAACATTCATGAAATGTATCAGTCAGGATTTAGACCTCATCATAGCACAGAGACAGCGTTAGTTAAAGTAGTAAATGGCCTTCTACTGACCTCTGATCAGGGTTGTGTCTCGCTGCTTGTTACTTGACCTTAGTGCAGCTTTTGATACTATAGATCACACTATTCTCCTTGATAGATTAGAAAATGTTGTCGGCATTAAGGGAACAGTCCTCACTTGGCTCAGGTCTTATCTGACCGATCGTTATCAATTTGTAGATATAAATGGTGATTTCTCCATGCGTACTGAGGTTACTTTTGGAGTTCCACAAGGTTCTGTTTTAGGCCCACTGCTTTTTACTTTATATATGCTACCCCTAGGTGATATTATTCGTAAGCATGGAATTAGTTTCCACTGTTATGCTGATGATACACAGTTGTATGTTTCAGCGAAGCCAGAGGACAGACAGAAGCCTAGTAAAGTCGGATGTTGGATGTTAACCAACTTCCTTTTACTTAATTCTGATAAAACAGAAATATTTTTATTAGGCCCACGTGTAGCTAGAAGTAATCATTCTGATTACATGGTGTTGCGGCGGACCAACACCCGACGCGCAAACTAGGAGGTTCGCTCCTTCCCCGACTGCCGCCCCGGCAAGAGGCGGGCAGCCTCGCGCCGGTCCCAACGCTAACCGGAAGGGCCGTCACTGCAGGGTGGAGCGCCAACCCGCACCGCCGGGCGGCGGATTGGCTAACCGGGAGCAGGAGGTTCACCAATCCAGCTCCAGAAGGAGGGGATAAAAGGACACCCTTCCGCCCACGAACGGGGAGATCAACTCGCTACGTAGGCAGCTAATGACCGAGGTATTTGCCACTGAATCTCCGCAAACACGGGCTTACCTAACTTGCTCTGCGCTCTCTCTCGCTCCCTCTCTCCGCTCTCACAGAGGGCTCCGCCCGGACGAGGCGCGACGACAGAGGAGGACAGTGGTGAGGCCGAAACCGGCACTGGGAACCGCTCCTTCCCAGCTCTTCTGGGAATCCCGACACGCCCGGAGGACGCCGCCGCCAGCCCCGCCCTGCCGGGTTTCCCTCCCCACACGCCACACACGCACCCAAACACACACACACACACACCACTACGGATTGAAGGACAAATAAATCCTGGGTTTTCCCTCACTTCTCGCACTACAACCTGCCTCCCGTGTGTTTGTGCTACGCCTCCGCCCCCCTGGGCTGATCCCGCTACAATGGTTACTCTGGATGGTCTTTCTGTTTCATCAAGTAGAGCAGTTAAAGACCTCGGAGTGATTATTGACTCCAGTCTATCATTTGATGCTCATGTAGATAATATTACTAGGATAGCTTTCTTTCATCTCAGAAATATTTCCAAGATAAGAAACATATTATCACTACATAATGCGGAAATACTGGTTCATGCATTCGTCACCTCTAGATTAGATTACTGTAATCCCTTACTGTCTGGATGTTCCAGTAGAAATATAAATAAACTCCAGTTAGTCCAGAATGCAGCTGCTAGAGTCCTAACTAGAACTAGAAAATATGACCATATCACTCCAATCTTATTCACACTGCATTTTATTAACCTATAAAGCACTAAACGGTCTCGCGCCACAATATCTAAGCGACCTTCTGGTTTTCTATGATCCGCCACGCCTACTTAGATCAAAAGATGCAGGCTATTTGACGGTAACCCAAATAATGAAGGCTACAGCAGGGGGAAGAGCCTTTGCTTATAAAGCCCCAGTGTTATTGAAAAGTCTTCCAATTAGTGTTCGGGACTCAGACACAGTCTCAGTGTTTAAGTCTAGGCTTAAAACGTATTTGTTTACTCAAGCCTACCCTGAATACATTCTACTTCACAGTCATAATAATAATTTTTTTCCCCTCTCTCCTTTTGCCGAGCCACACACAAATTTCTGGAGATACTGGAGATCCAGATCATTTCAGCCTCTGGATGGAGCTCAAGTCTCGAATCTTCTCTACTGGGACTGCTCCGAAGACCATACAGACTTCATTTACATCCATATTATACTATTTCACACTGTCTGTTGTTACCCAGATGAGGATGGGTTCCCTTCTGAGTCGGGTTCCTCTCAAGGTTTCTTCCTTTAAACATCTTGGGGAGTTTTTCCTTGCCACCGTTGCCACTCAGTGGCTTGCTCAATTGGGATAAATTCACACCTTTAATATCTGTATACCATGTTTATATTTCTGTAAAGCTGCTTTGAGACAATGTCTGTTGTAAAAAGCGCTATACAAATAAAATTTTATTGAATTGAATTGAACAGTATCTGGAGAGCACACTGTCTCTCGGCCAACTCCTGAGCAAGGGCTTCAAAGTATATTTGTTGTTTGTTGCACATTTTGAGAAGCACTTAATATAGAGTTTGGTGTCTGAGACCTCCTTGAATCTGGGTTTAGGCACCACTGTAGCCAAAACAGCAAAATTTGCTGTACTCTCAGGGAGGGAGGTTCTACTCTTCTTCTACATGGAGATTAAGGCACTATTGGAGACAACATGTATGGGAATCGACCAAGTGTAAGGTGATCAGAGAAGTGCAGATGATTGATTTAAAAAAAAAAAAAAAAAAAAACCACAAGCACACACCCTGGTTGGTAAAGAGAAAGTTTACATATCAACATTAATTTTATTAACTCAATTTACAAATAGTAAAAAAAATAAAATCATAATTCACACAATCTGAAACTCAAATGAAAGCTAATATAAAAATATGAATAGACTGTACATGATTGTTTTGGAAGTTGATGTAATATTAGAATTAAATTAAAATTAGAATTAAAAATTATAATTCAATTGTCCCTATCATTATTTTCATTTGATTTCTGCATTAGTCATCAGTTTATGGGAAACACTGAGGGATCATTTAACTCTTGATGCATTTCAATATTTAATATTAACAATAATTCAAAATGAAAACAAGAATATACCTATTTGTATTAATAAAGTGAAATAAAAAGTTTATTATCGTATCTGAACACACTAAGCAGACGAATACAAACTGATTCTATAATTGGTGTTATTTAAAACAACTAAAAAGGAATGTTATATATCCAATTGAATCATGTGATTGTTTGGGGATAACTGTTAAGTTCTCAACATTACTCTACACAGTTTGCATAAATTTCATCATCTTCATAGTCATTGTCCACAGCACGTATTTCTTCATCATTACCATAAATGTAGTCATTATCAGAGTTGTCTGAATCGTCCTTCTGCTGGAAAATATTTTCTGTGTTTTTATAAATCGCTTCATCATCTGACTCATTCGCTCCTTGGGGGCTCTCATATGTGTTTTTGGCACCTGTAAGTTTTCAGCATATTCATATATCAAGGTATATTCAGGTTCAACAAGAATAATACAACTAATGTATAAAATGCTGTGTCATGTCATTAAAGGAAGGTAATGAATGAATGAAGTTGATTGCATCTGAGATATTTTTATTCCTATCATGAATCAGCAATTTGCCAACAATTAGCCATACTGAGGTTGTTACTATAGAAATAATGGGCATTATTTATCAACCTGGATACAAACGGATTTATGCATAAATCATACATATGTGAATTTACACAAAAGATTATATTCATGAAAGCCATAAATTCAGAAAAGCTTTCATAACCTACTCCTGCTCCTGTTTGTGTGTGTGTGTGTGTGTGTGTGTGTGTGTGTGTGTGTAAATTTACGCATAAGAAGAATAAGTCATTTAATCCTTGACTGATTGGTTTCGACTCACATAACTGTTAATGATTTACTGCATTAGCACCGTTATATTAAACAGCAAGTGAACAGTTCGTTGATGTGCTGGAAGTAGGATAAATGGGCAAACATAAGGATCTGCACAACTTTGACTGGGTTAGAGGATCTCCAAAATGGCAGTGTGTCTTGTGTGGTATTCCCATTATACACTGATTAGTGATTACCATTCCAAGAATGGTTTGAGGAACATGTCAAAGCGTTCAATGTGTTGAATTGGCCTCCAATTTCCCCAGATCTAAATCCAATCGAGCAACTGTGGGAAGTGCTAAATATATCGGCTGCTAGCATGTTGGTGCCATACCATTTGGAACGCAGAGACTGTCCCCACGAGAAAAAACGTTCTGTGTATTTTGAGCTATGTGAGTTATCATAGGTTCCTGTAGTTCTCAAGCAGTGATGGTTAAGCTAGTCTTCCACTGAGCGGTAACAAAACCCAATGTATAAATGTAATTTAACTTGGTAAATGTATTATACAGTACATGCATATGGTAACTGTTGGGGGGGGCTTGGGGGGTCTGTAGCTTGCTTTTCAAATTAAATGACACGAAGATTATCACAAGTTATATAAGTATATTGTTATTGTTTGTCTTACATTTATGTAAGAGCACTTTTCCAATGATTTATGAATATGCGCCTTCTGATGCACCACACGTGTATATAATAATGCTGGCTTGGTGTGTTTAGAGATGAATTGTTGTGATATTTACTACTGCAGCAGATACAGATAGGGAATGAATAAATAAGGAATGAATAGAACAATGTGGTGTTTGATGCTGTCATGTGGGGTAGTAAAGAGAGAATGTAATCAGGAATGCCAAACCAAAATGACTTGTGTTTTTCCCGAGTCTCTGTCTTCAAGTCCAAGTCAAGATACATCATTTTATTTGCGACTTAAGTTCGACTCGAGTCCAAGTTGCATACCTGAGTTTCCATCTCTAATATATATGTGTGTGTGTGTGTGTGTCTGTGTGTGTGTATATATATATATATATATATATATATATATATATATATATATATATATAGTTTTTCAATCCATTCTATATAAACAGTTTTGTTTTCAGTTTTGTTATAAAAGGGTGTTTCATAATTATAGTTAATT
Source organism: Ameiurus melas (assembly GCA_012411365.1). Taxonomy (NCBI): domain Eukaryota; kingdom Metazoa; phylum Chordata; class Actinopteri; order Siluriformes; family Ictaluridae; genus Ameiurus; species Ameiurus melas. The sequence continues at coordinate 26,646 of JAAGNN010000051.1, read as the reverse complement.
AATAACTATAGCAACTCACGCGGTGTATTCTTCTTCACATCCGTTTGATCTTTTTGTCTTTTTTGTGTCTTCACAAAGCAAATGATGATTGGAACTAAAATGAGAAGCAGTCCTGCTGTCACTCCAATACCAATATAAGGAGCCAGAGATGCTGAGAGAGAAATCATCATCATAATCATCAACAATATTTTACCCATTAAACTGCCGAATAGAAAATAAAAAAAATAGTTAATTTTGCTATACCTTTCACAGTAATTTCCAGCATCTCAGTGGTAGCAGAGGTAAAAGTGCGTGAAGACACGTTTACTTCATAAATACAGCTGTAGTTTCCCTGATGGGCAAAATCTGCCTCAAAAAACAGGAATACTGCTGAGTGGTTAACAGCCAACTGAGTACTGGTGATGTTGGATCCATTCAAATTCAAGTGGAAGGAACCACCTGGATACTGAGGTTCAGTGGAGCAGATGATGGAGAAGCTGTAGCCCCTTGTCACTTCTGGTCTACCAGCACCACTAAAGGAGATATTGGGCTGCTGCAGGTTCACTAGAAAACAACAAGCAGGGCTCTCTTATTGAAAATCGTGAAATGAAGAGAACTAATCTGTTTCATAGCTGAAGTCAAAGCTGAAAACATTGTCTGCTGCCAGCAATAAAAAAGCCCTCAAAGTCCACTTGAGGAAAATCAAAGGTGATAAAGTTATGCAGGGCTGTGTATGGTACATATTCCAACATTACATTTAACAAAGAATATCTTATAATTGTTGATGTTCATTTAACATTAATGGCATGAGTTTCCAATGTTATTGCTTTGAAGCAGTCAGAAGTAAATTTGCAACAAGGTTCCCATTCAAAGGGAAGTCAATGTTGCGTGAGCTCCACACTGTGGGAAGCGCCCTCATGCATGACCGGCATCTGAAGCTTGTGTAATTTGCCTATTTATAGGCCTGCTGTGATCAGAAGACATGGCAATGGCATTGTGTCACCTGTTAACTGTGCCATCAGCCTTATTATCTTCAGTGAGACTACATGTTGGTCGTTTATGTACTGCTCACAAAAAAAACTGTTAATTTCCTCTCTATCTTTTCAAACAAAGAAATAAAAATTTCTTTACTTTTCTGTCACTTTAAAAAAGAAAAGAAAAGTATGAGCAAGAGAGAATACAGAAAGTGTGTCATGCCTTGCTCCCGTTTCATTATGGGGGGGTGCAACACTGTCAGTATCTAGTATCTAGTATCTAGGATAGAGCATGCCAGGGCAGCCCTTGAGGGGTCTGATTGTGCATATTGTGAACGCTTTACAATCATGTAGCTCCGCTCATGGCTCTCTCTCTTCTTGACCAAAGATAGTTGGGGTTCAGAGCCTCGCAGATCTGGGGTGGGCACCCAGGTGGCTCAGCTCCTGGGGATCTTGAATGGATCTTGAGGACTTATGGGTCTGGCTCTCTGTTGTATATTGAAGCTCGCGTCGCCACTCCTCCATTGAAAATAAATCTCATTCACAATACAGAAAGAGGGGCAGCATCTAAATAAGCGTTTTTGTATTTCTGTTCATTTTGTAGAGTGGTCACTCAAGCCTCTCTACAAGCTGAAATGTGTTAAGCTATCTGTATATGCTCACTCAGAAACACGTGAGGAAAGGACAGAAAACTACAAAATGAACTTAAAATCTGCCATTGATCCAAATGCGTTGAAATGTTGAATATGTGGGATACATTTCTCTACCATGTCCATTTTGAAATAGTCCGCAATACTGAGGAGGAATCTCCCATATATTTTTCTCTCATTATTTTATTATAACTATAATAAGCAGAAGGCACATAATATATATATATATATATAAATATATATATAAATATATGTTAAATATTGCCTGGTGAACGACCACGAGCTATTGTGTGCAGATTCCATTATCACAGGGACTGTGTTGATATTTTACGCCATGTGAGAGAGCTCCAGAGGATTAAAGTGAGGGATCTGACCATCTCAGTTTTTACTGACTACACAGTCAAGGGTCGCATTTAATGTGGTTCGGCGTCAACTTCGTGGTATTCAGGGTGCACGCTATGGAGCCACTTCGGCTCTAATTGGCTCAGTAGTAAATATGGACAGGCACAACTTTAAGATTTATTAGTTGGAATGTCAGAGGTATGGGTAATCCTGTCAAGAGATCTAAGGTTTTTACACATTTGAAACATTTAAACTCCAATATAGTATTTTTACAGGAGACACACTGACATATTAAAGATCCTCAAAGGTTACACTGCCCTTGGGTGAGTCAAGTCTTCCACTTGAACTTTAATTTGAGTAGGAGGGGGCGCTATTTTAATTGACGAAAGGTTACAGTTTTCGTCCACTGATGTTATTGCTGATACGAACGGTAGATATATTATACTTGCTGGTACTTTAATGCAAAGACAGTTATTGTAAATGTATACACTCCTAATTTTGATGATGTGGAATTTGCTAATAGACTGTCGAGCATTCTCCCTTTTTTAAATACTCACCTGTTGATTTCCAGTGGAGATTTAAATTGTGTAATTGACCCAACTCTGCAATGCCTAAAACATTTTCCGATTTTATGTCTCAGAACGGTCTCATTGATCCCTGGAGATCCCGAAAACCATCTCTTAAAAAGTTTTCTTTCTTCTCCCAGGTGCATCATTCCTAATACGAGGATTGATTATTTTTTTTTATAGACAGCACTCTAGATTCTTGCGTAGTTTCTTCTGACTATTTGGTTATTGTAATTTCTGGCCATGTGCCTCTACAATTAGATATTCATCTTTCTATTTATAAACATAGCCGACCGCCTTGGAGATTTAATTTTTAACTTCTTTTAGCAGACAGTGAATTCTGTGAGTTCATTTCTATTTCTATTGATGACTTTCTTTTCTTCAATCAGAATGACTCCACCTCTTATTCACTGTTATGAGAGACTCTTAAATCCTATATCAGAGTGCAGATTATTTCTTATTCTGCTCGCTGTAATAAAAAATGCACTGCTAGGGTTAATGAACTTACATCGGCAATCAGTAGTCTCGATTAAAGATGTGCATTGAACCCCTCCTCACAACTTCTTAAACAGCGTCTTGACTTACAGGCAGAATATAATCATATTTCGACTAAAGAGGCGGAACGCTTATTGTTACGTAGTCGTGGTTCATATTATGAACATGGTGATAAGCCGAGTCGTCTACTGGCACATCAGCTACGGCGACAGGCCACTTCCAGACTCATACCTAGTATTAAAAACACTTATAAAATTGACACTACAGATCCGATGGAAATTAATGCTACTTTTAAATAATTACTCTTCGCTTTATAAGTCCGAATCTCCAACAGATAATACTAAAGTGAACGCATTTCTTCAAAACCTCTGTAACCCTGTTATTGATTTGAATACTGCTATGCAATTGGACTCCCCACTCTCTCTTGAAGAAATTTTAAATTCAATTAAATCTATGCAATCTAACAAAGCTTCTGGCCCGATGGGTATCCAGTTGAATTTTTTAAAACGTTTATTGGAAAATTAGCTCCATTGCTTTTGGCTATGTTCAACGAATCTTTAGAATGTGGGTCTTTGCCTCCAACCCTGACACAAGCCACGATAGCTCTGCTCCTAAAGGAGGGTAAGGATCCATCCTCCTGTGGTTCTTATAGACCGCTAACACTGCTGAATGCAGATGTAAAGGTGTTGGCGAAAGTAATGGCATCTCGGTTAGAGAATGTACTTCCTTATATTATATCTGAAGATCAGAACGGTTTTATAAAGGGAAGTCAATTGTTTTTCAATACCCGTACCTCTTTAATACCTCTTTAATACCTCTTTAATATAATTTATTCAAAGCATTCGACTGTGCTTCCTGAGATTGTGATTTCGTTAGATGCTGAAAAAGCATTCAATAGGGTTGAATGAGAGTATTTGTTTGCAGTCTTGAAGAAGTTCGGATTTGGGGACAAGTTTATTCCTTGGATTAGCCTCCTTTACTCAACCCCTAATGCTAGGGTTCAGACAAACGATACTTATTCGGATTATTTCACGCTCGGACGAGGGTGTCGCCAAGGTTGTCCTTTATCCCCTCTGATTTTTGCTGTTGCCATCGAGCCGCTCTCTATTGCACTAAAATCTTCCACCTTGTTTAAAGGAATAGTTCGATACGGTGTAGAATACAAATTGCCGCTATATGCTGATGATTTGCTATTGTATGTGACCGATCCTATCTCCTCTATGCTAAATGGTTTTGTTTTGGTTCTAAACTAAATTTAGATAAAAGCGACTGGTTTCCTGTCAATACTCCAGCTCTGTCTCTCCAACACTCAGATCTTCCGTTTCGATTTAGTCAGTCAGGTTTTAAATACCTAGGTATCAACGTGACACGTTCTCTATCTAATCTTCTGTCAGCTAACTTCACTCCCCTTATCTCAAAGGTTAAATCTAACATTCAGAGTTGGGGTAACTTACCACTTTCCATAATTGGCAAGATCAACGCCGTCAAAATTAATATATTACCGAAGTTTCTTTTCTTGTTCCAGTAAGTGCCTCTTTCTCTCCCAAAATCATTCTTCGATTCATTGGATAAGATAATTAGTATATTTATTTGGGGAGGGAAGCCACCGAGGGTTAGTAAATCTTTCTTGCAGAAATCTAAACTTAGTGGAGGACTTGCATTACCCAATTTTCAATTCTATTACTGGGCTGCACACATCCATAAACTTTGTTACTGGGTTCAATCTCCTGGATCTTCTTGGTCTAAATTGGAATTATCTTCTTGTAGTGAATCCTCTTCACCTGCTCTGCTTTATTCCTCTTTACCTACAAAACTCCCTATATACCGATAACCCTGTTGTCCTCAACACACTTATTACTTGGTATCAATTTAGACGGCGCTTTAAATTTGTAGGTGCATCCTCTTTGTGTCCTTTAGTAAACAACCGTTTATTTCCCCCATCATGTTTGGACTCCTCATTTTCAGTGTGGTATGACAAGGGTATTAAACAAGTTAGAAATTTGTATTCCGATGGTGTGTTTGATAGCTTTGCCAATTTAGCATCCACTTAAGATCTCCACTTGACGCATGTCTTTCGGTATTTTCAAATACGGAACTTTGTTTCTAAATGTTTTCCTGATTTCCCCTCTGCTCCTCCTGAACAGGCTTGGGAAGGCTTATTTTCAAATAATCCGCATCAGAGAGGAATGATTTCTAGGATTTATGATTTTATTCTGACGCTAGGTAGAGGGTCGAGTAACAAAATTAGGAATGTGTGGGAAACGGAGTTAGGAGTACAGATAAGTGAGGAGTGTTGGGAACATGCTATAGGGAGGGTACAGGCTACCACCTTTGTGCTCGTCTTGCACTTATACAGTTCAAAGTTATAAATAGAGTCCGTCAGTCCAAGTTGAGAATGTCTGTGATGTATCCGGATGTAGAGGACAAGTATGATAAATGCCATGGCTCTCCCTGCCATCTTGGCCATATGCTTTTTTTCTGTCCAAATCTCCATGGTTTTTGGTCTGTTTTTTTTTACCATAATGTCTACTATTCTCAGGGTAGCTTTAAAGCCTTGTCCATTGATTGCTGTATTTGTGATTCCTGAAGCCTCAGCTCCTTTGAGCTCGATACAAAAGGATGTTGTTGCTTTCACATCCCTTATAGCAAGGCGTTCCCTACTGTTGCATTGGAAGTCTGCTAAATACCCATCTATCTCCCAGTGAATAAAGGATGTGATGTTTTTTTTCTGAAACTCGAGAAAATAAGATATACGATGAATGGTTGTACAGACCAAGTTTTTTTCATAAATGGCATCCCTTCATTGTATACTTTATGGAGTTACAGACACTTCCCACTTAAATTTTAGTGCCTTTTGTTGGATTTTACAACATCTTTATAACCAGTGACAGTTATTGGGTAGCCATGATGAGCCGGAGGGGTGGGTTGTGGGTTTTCGATATTTTTAACTTTGTTTTCCTTTATTAGTATACAATGAAAAAAAAACCTGTGAATGATTCAATTTTGCTCAATTTGTTTTTTGTTTTCTTCTCAAATGAATATTTGGGAAAGGGAGGGGAGGACAGAACAGAAAAGGCGATGTAGAAATATTTAGCAGAAATGTTCAGCAGAAATGTTCAGCAGAAATGTTTAGCAGAAATGTTCAGCAGAAATGTTTAGCAGAAATGCTCAGCAGAAATTTTCAGTAGAAATGTTCAATAATAATGAGACTTTAAAAAAAAAGTTAAATTTCCTCTGGCTCTTTTTTTTATAAAACAATTATAATAACTTTTTTTTCTGTTATGGATCTGCCAGCTGAAAAGGTTCCCGTCCTCTTTGTTTGTCTGTTAATAAAGCCAGTTAAATAATATACAAATTATAGACAATCAGTGGCAATTTTTTTAACAGCATAATTAATTAAATAATTACACAATAATGTTCAGTATAACATCCTCTCTGCACTTACCCACAGTGATGGTAATGGAGTTGCTCCTGGGTGATCTGGAGTTTCTTTCCCTGTATGAGTAGTCACAGGTGTACTGGCCCTGATGTGAGGCATCTACAGTCAGAGTAAATGTTGTTGTAGTCGCTGCAGTTTGCTTCTTTATTAATGTTCCAGTATTATACAAACTGAAGTCTACAGAGATGTATGTTGGGTTGGTTGTGGAACATCTGAACTGAAGGACTTCTCCAGGTAAGACCACAGAGTTTGGGGAGATCCGGGTGAGTGTGGGAGTAAGTACTGCAACAACAACAACAACAACAACAACAACAAGAAACTGAGCACACAAGTCCAGCATCTTCTCTATGTCCACAGATATCTTTTGAATAGTTTTCCTCCAAATGATTTAATTGGAAATAGTCAGATTGATGAAAAATGCAGGCCACACAAGGCTTTCTGGAAAGAATGGCTGTTCAACTTGACTGAATGAAAAATTATTGTATACAACATAGAAAATATTAAAACATGTACATGCACAGTCAGACAGTCACATTCACAAAATAATCAGCTCATAATTGGAATTATCTCTTGCAGTGTATTGAATGAAGGAAGATCTCATCAGACTAAGATTTATTTAAGGTTTGTACCACAGCACTGCTGAATTTTGTGACTGGGCAGAAATTGTTGTTTAGTTTTCTGTAACAGCTTTATATTAATGTTCCTTTGCTAATGTTATTGTTTCTATAGAACAGTGGACACATGAACTTATATGGTGGACCCTCCACTGATCCAGTTTATAAACATAAACAACTATTGTTGTTTTTGGTTTTTTTTGTTTGGTTGGCTGGGGTTTTTTGTGCTATTAACTTTCAATAGCGAGAAAATGGAAGGCTGGAGATTAAATATTTGTTTATTGCTGCTATAATGTAGCAGTTTTCTGAGAACTAATTTATCATAATGTAATGGACTTTTCTTTGCGATAAAGTCATAAAAGTTGTAACTTTTCACCTGTGAATATATTTTTTTTTAAATAAAGCATTTTGTGCAGTGAGCATATATATATATATATATATATATATATATATATATATATATATATATATATATATATGTATGTCTTAATGCTTTTTTTTTATAGTTAGACCAATTTTTTTAGTAGGTTGTATCTTAAGAAAACGTCGGGAACGAGCATTTAGCATAACAGTATGGGAATATGGGAACAGTATGGGCGCGTGACCGGTATCTGAAGCTTGTGTAAAATCATGCCTCTACTTATAGGCCTGCCATGATCAGGTGACGTGGCAATTAAGCGCGTCGCATGATATATATATGGCACCTGTGAACCCGCTCCGCCAGCCTCTATTATCTGAAGCGAAGACGCAATCACAGGCCTGCCCTGGTATGACAATGCTATGCAACGTTCGTTCCTTTCTAAGGGAACAGGGTTACATATCGTAACCCACCGTTCCCTTCAAAGGGAACTTTGACATTGCATTTAGCATAACAGTATGGGAATGGGAATACCCACTCCATTATACCGAGGGTACGGCCTGTCCAAAATACCCAAGCCCGAGGGTCACTGCAAGACACTCGAGCCGGGTGGAATGAACATCCAGGCTGTAATAACGTATGAACGTGTGTGGCGTAGACCACCCTGCGGCACCCACATCGTGCGGACAACCCTTTGCACAACCAAAGCCTTGGGAGGCGACCGCCCTAGTGGAATGAGCTCTTATGCCTAAAGGCGTGGCGGCAGCGCCTCGTAGGCGATAGAGATTGCTTCCACTATCCAAGTAGAGATGCGCTGTTTTGACACAGTGTCACCTCTACTGTCGCCACCAAAGCAGACCAGCAGCTGCTCTGACTTACGCCACTGGCCGGAGCGGTGGACGTAAGTGCAGAGGGCCCTTACCGGACACAGCAGGTGCAACCTCTCCTGTTCCGGTGTGAGGAACGGAGGAGGGCAGAAGGCCTGTAACACCACAGGGTGGGCAGCCGATGTAGGCACTTTAGGAATATAATCCGGCCTAGGATACAGGAAGGCCTTGGCCAGTCCGGGTGCGGAGTCAAGGCGGGGGGGGCAACCGAGAGAGCTTGTAGATCCCCCACTCGCTTGAGAGATGTCAGGGCCAGTAGAAGAGCTACCTTTAGAGTCAGAAGCTTCTCCGAGGCTGACTCTAAGGGCTCAAATGGGGCTCCCGACAGTCCTTCCAAGACCACAGAAAGGTCCCAAGAAGGTACTCGCGGCCTGCAGATGGGCCTCAACTGTCTGACACCGCGCATGAACCTCGAAGTTAGAGGATGCTGCCGCACAGAGGCTCCATTAACAGGGGCATGGCTGGCCGAAACACACTCTCTGAACTTTCCCTTGCTCATTTTTTGCTCTTTCCTTTACTTTTCTTGAAGTGGGATAGAAAAGTTGAGAGATTTTGAGAAATACTGAGGAGAAATGAAGCGCTTCTTTTCTTTACCACAAACCACAGACATGCAGTCTCGCTGAAGATAATAAGGCTGGCGGAGGGGTTCACAGGTGCCATATATAGGTGCCATATATATATCATGCGACGCGCTTAATTGCCACGTCACCTGATCATGGCAGGCCTATAAGTAGAGGCATGATTTTACACAAGCTTCAGATACCGGTCACGCGCACAAGGCGCTTCCCATACTGTTATGCTAAATGCAACGTCGAAGTTCCCTTTGAAAGGGAACTGTATTTTCTATACCCCTTCACAAATGGGCTAGTGTTAACGAAATGCTCAGATATTCCAGATGGAGTAACTGCAATGCAGGAGAGCAAAGCAAACAAACAGCATTTTAAATCACTGTTCAGTTATAAATACCATCAACAGTTTTGAAAGTGTTAGAACTTATACTTTGTTTAATATTTCTTTAGCCAACATTTTCAGCTTTTTTTCCAAATCTTTCCTGCCCCATTAAGGGGGGCTCGCCCCATAGTATGTATACCTCTTACATTGATGATAACAGGAACTAAATTCATGGATGGACTGCAACATTAAATGTAACTATAAATAGATCAAATGTACAGTATAATGTGTTGTTTCTTAATTAATAAAAAATAGTATTTGTTGACAAATTGACATGTTATAAGAGAAACAAAACATTGTAAGAAAAAAAATCCTATGAAAGTACACCTCCTAGTGTTTTATTTTTTACTTATTATCTACATATATATAGTGGCTGGCAAGGATAAGGAAGAGTATTGGCGTTATTTTAGTTTTAGTAATTAATTAATTACACAATAATGTTCAGTATAACATCCTCTCTGCACTTACCCACAGCGATGGTAGTGGAGTTGCTCCTGGGTGATCTGGAGTTTCTTTCCCTGTATGAGTAGTCACAGGTGTACTGGCCCTGATGTGAGGCATCAACAGTCAGAGTAAATGTTGTTGTAGTCGCTGCAGTTTGCTTCTTTATTAATGTTCCAGTTTTATACAAACTGAAGTCTACAGAGATGCATGTTGGGCCGGGTGTAGAACATGTGAACTGAAGGACTTCTCCAGGTAAGACCGCAGAGTATGGGGAGATCCGGGTCAGTGTGGGAGTAAGTACTGCAACAATAACAACAAGAAACTTATTTGAGCACACAAGTCCAGTATCTTCACTATGTCCACAGATATCTTTTGAATAATTTTCCTTCAAATGATTTAATTGAAAATGGTCACATTGATGAAAAATGCAGGCCACACAAGGCTTTCTGGAAAGAATGGCTGTTCAACTTGACTGAATGAAAAATTATTGTATACAACATAGAAAATATTAAAACATGTACATGCACAGTCAGACAGTCACATTCACAAAATAATCAGCTCATAATTGGAATTATCTCTTGCAGTGTATTGGATGAAGGAAGATCTCATCAGACTAAGATTTATTTAAGGTTTGTACCACAGCACTGCTGAATTTTCAAATGTGACTGAGCAGAAATTGTTGTTTAGTTTTCTGTAACAGATTTATATTAATGTTCCTTTGCTAATGTTATCGTTTCTATAGAACAGTGCACACAGTCACTTATATGGTGGACCCTCCACTCATCCAGTTTATAAACAAACAACTGTTGTTGGTTTTTTCTTTTGTTTGGTTGGGGTTTTTTTGTGCTATTAACTTTCAATAGCGAGAAAATGGAAGGCTGGAGATTAAATAATTGTTTATTGCTGCTATAATGTAGCAGTTTTCAGAGAACTCACTTTTTTATAGTTAGACTTATTTTTTTAGTAGTTTGTATCTTCAGAAAATTTTATTTTCTATACCCCTTCACAAACGGATGGGGTTCCAGATGGAGTGACTGCTGTGCAGGAGAGCAAAGCAAACAAACAGCGTTTTAAATCACTGTTCAGTCATAAATACCATCACCAGTTTTTAAAGTGTTAGAATTTATACTTTGTTTAATATTTCTTCAGCCAAAATTTTCAGATTTTTCTCCAAATACTTCCTGCCCCATTAAGGGGGGCACACCCTATAGTTTGTAATTATTTAATTAATAAAAAAATAGTATTTGTTGGCAAATTGACGTGTTATAAGAGAAACAAAACATTGTAAGAAAAAAAAACCTACAAAACCTCCTAGTGTTTTATTTCTTACGTATTATCTACATCCTATCGTACAGTGGCTGGCAAGGATAAGGAAGATTCTTTTCTCTGGTAATATATTCATGTATTCATGGTACTCACACTCTCATTGATTAACTCGGATGAAAAATAAAGGAACTGTAGGTTGCTTGCAGCTCAATGCATGGATGAAGGCTATACTAATGTTCTGTGTCCAATCTCCAGCACACAGACAACTTTAATCTCCAGTAACATAGGAGAGTTATAAATCTTCTCTCTTCTCCAGCTTGACTGTATTGCAGAAAGATTATCAGTAAACACCCGAGCTAACTGCATCCTGGTTGTCTTGTTGATGTCTTGCCGCTTTACCCATGCACACAAACCCCTAAAGCAGTTTTAATGATCCAGCAAACACCATATTATCTAGCTAGCTGTCAAAATGACGGCAAGCTAAATAATTTTGCTACACCTGTGTATGTTTTTTTACTAACTAATAAAAGTTAATCATTGCAATATAAATATAATCACATGCTTGACAAAGTGATCACATAAGAGTGTTTCTGTACCTGAGCAAGTAACACCAGCATCTTCACCATGGTTGCAGTCATGTTTACCAAATCCTCTATGAGAGCACTGAGTGATGGAGCATTCACTTCCAGAACACTGAACATCATCCATCCATATTGGATCACTTCCCTGACCAAAGTGGGCATTTTGATGAGCGCTGACAGCATTACCACATCCAAGCTGTCTACACACCACCTGCGCATCATTTATGTCCCAGGAATCATCACACACTGTTCCCCACTGGTAATTATAATAGACTTCCACTCTACCAGAGCAGGAGTGACTGCCACCAACGAGTCGTATGTTAGCGCCATCTAAGACAAACAGCAAAATACATGTTACTGTTAATTAATCTTAATGATAATAAACTTTATTACAATTTTGCCAAACATATGGACTGATATGATTTCTGTTAGTCCTGTATGTTTCTCAGAAATGTCTTTTAGATAATGAATGAATAACTCTTTCTATAATTTGCACTGAGTAAATCGTATAGTGTGTATTAATTTAAAAAAGATAAAACGTATTAATAACAAAATAAGGAAAATGATCAAATTAATTAAAATCGTTAAATAAAAATAAAAGTGAAAAGAGAAAATCTAGCAAAAGAATTAATAAAAAAAATACTGGACAGAAACCAGGGAACAATACATGACAGAAAAATAAAAGAAGAGGAAAAAAATTTATAAATAATACATTTTTAAAAAATAATAATTTAAAAGATAAAATATCAGAAACAAATCACAATCCTATCTGCTATGTTTGATACGAGTCAGATGTGAGTCTAAAAACGATTCAGAAACGTGTTGCATGTTCTCCTTTAGTGTGATTCAAAGATTGACTCTAAATCTTGAAAAGTAGCACCCGCCTTTTACACCCTACTTTTTTGTTCCTCAAAATGAATAATATAGGACTACTTTAATATTTGAACCTTGTATTATGTCTAGTGTTAATTTTGTTAATGTAAACTATGAGGAAAAATGTTCAACAATAACCTTTTTTCCCATGATTAAAGACTAGACGATGACGAGATAACACCAATAACTGTTTTCTTTATTTTTTCAACAAAAAACGAGGAGACAAAATATTATAGACTTTTTTTTCTCTCATTACAGTAAAAAGATCATGTTCACTGAATGGCATGAGCGGCAGTTTCGGTTCCTGTGATGCACGTGGCATATTAAGACCAAGCGAGCACAGTGAGGAGTAACTTTCAAGCTAACATTCGTTTTGGCTAGACTCAGCAAATATTCTGCATGTAATCGCACAAAGCTGACTTTCCTGATTGGCCATAATACCTACAGGCTGTAGCCAATGGGAACGATTCTTTATCAGTGCATGTCCTCACAGGACCGATCAGATCAACTCAGGGAAGTTAACAGAGGTGAAAATCTTAACAGAAAGAGTTACTTTAACAGACGCTAGTCTGAGATATTTTATTTAGATGGCTTTTTTTTTAAATAATAATTATTTACCATCTGCCTAACTGTTTCTTTCATAGCCCATGTAGTTGAGTAAATGTATTAGTCTAAATAACTAGTCTATGCAACCCGTAATATACATTTAAAAAATATTTAATCCATATCATAAATGTTAATAATAGTGCATGCAGATGAAAAATTTTATAGATTCTCTAAGCAATCTTTTCCTTTTTCTTATAGATTTAGGAGCCAATGTTATTGGTGTTAATTAAATGTGCAGAACATGAACGTACATACACAGTTCCCTGTCAAGGGAACTTCGACATTGCATGACCGGTATCTGAAGCTTGTGTAAAATCATGCCTCTACTTATAGGCCTGCATTGATCAGATGACATGGCAATTGACGCGTCGCATGATATATATATATATATATATATATATATATATATATATATATATATATATATATATATATATATATATATATATATATATATATATATATATATATATATATATATATATATCTTTCCAGAACCACCCCGCCAGCATTATTATCTTCAGCGAGACGGCATGTCTGTTGTTTGTGTGACAAAAATGTTTTGTTTCTACTCGATATTTTCTCAAAATCTCTAAACTTTTCTATCCCTTTTTTAAAGAAAAACAGAGGTAAGTAATGAGCGAGAAAGAGTTCAAGAAGTGTGTAACGTGCCCCCGTTTCATCACAGGGAAAAGTACAAACTTTCTGGGTGAAGTGTTAGCGGTGTAGTATGCGATGGCTCATACTACAAAACCATGTTAAATGCTAGAGCACCATCCACAAGGGAAGCGTATGCTCTCAAATGACAGCTTTTGTCTTGTGGTGTGAGGAACATCACCTAGACCCAGTGAACTGCGCATTAGCTACAGTCCTGGAGTTCTTACAGAACGTTTCTCAGCGGGTTGGGCTCCTTATACAACCAGAGTTACTTGGCCGCCGTTTTCCCAGCCATGCCCCTGTTGATGGAGACTGTGTGGGGCAACATACTCTAACTTTGAGGTTCATGCGTGGTGTCAGACGGCTGAGGCCCATCTGCAGGCCATGCATACCTTCCTGGGACCTTGCTGTGTTCTTGGACGGTCTGTCAGGGAGCCCCATTTGAGCCTTTAGAGTCAGCCTCTGAGAAGCTTCTGACTCTAAAGTTAGCTCTTTTACTGGCCCTGATATCTCTCAAGCGATTGGGAGGTCTACCAGCTCTCTCTGTTGCCCCTCCCTGCCTTGACTTTACCCCTGGATAAGCCAAGTCCTTCCTGTATCCTAGGCCGGATTGTATTCCTAAAGTGCCTACATTGGCTACCCACCCTGTGGTGTTGCAGGCTTTCTGTCCTCCTCTGTTCCTCACACTGGAACAAGAGAGGATACACCTGCTGTGTCGAGTAAGGGCTCTCTGTACTTACGTCCACCGGTCCGACCAGTGGCATAAGTCGGAGCAGCTACTAGTCAGGAAAAGTGATGCTGTGTCAAAGCAGCGCATGTCTACTTGGATAGTGGAAGCAATCTCTATGCTTACGACGTGGTCTCGCCACGCCTCTGGGCATAAAAGCTCATTCCACTTGGGTGCCAATATTTGTTGCATATTGAGTTTCTTCAATTTTATATATAAAAATTAAAAGTAAAAAAAAAAAATACACTTACCAGCCAACAGAGAAGATCTAAGAACGCTGACTATGGAGAGACAATAAAGAAGAATTTTATTAAATCAGTGATGTAAAAACTCAAAGCTGTCTTTTGTGCAATAATCTTCATAAACTAAATAAACTAAACTGAAATATAAATAAAAGTCAGTGATATTTAAATAGATTATATTTTGCCTGCAATTCGGTCACAACTGAACCAGTGTTACTTCATCCTTTGCACTTCTAGTAAAAGAAATAAAACACTCATGTATGATATAGAAAATATATCGAAAATATGTATAAAATTAGCTAGGACTTAATAATAGTAAGCAATGTGTATAGCTCACTTCTGGATATGTGAATGAAGTGTATTCAATATATAACCTGCATTTAGAATTACTCCTTAAAGTATAATCAAATAATGTGTATGGGTTAAAAAGCATAATCTATATGTATACTCAATAGTTAGAAGCATAATCTAACTCCATAGAATAATGGTTTATCAATAATATTTTGAGTGTGGATTGAGTTAGAGGAATTCTGTGTCTTACTAAACAGTGGACCTAATTGCTTTCTGTGGCAAATCTAAAACTATAAGATACTTCCAACAGGTCGTCTTCTAAGTGTGTAAAGTGAAAAAAAAATTTTAACTAAAAATAAAAAAAAAAAATGAACCTGTGGTTGGTTAAACCCCCATCCCCACTCAAAATTATAAAAAAAAAAGGTGGGGGTTTGGTTAAAAAAACCCAAATCTCCGGTAAAAACACCAACACCATATGTTTTGATCAAATCCAACTTCACTTTATGGTAGTAATTTGGACATATTCCAGAACTGGCTTTCTAAAACAGAGCCTCTTAAGATTGTAAATCAGTGATAAAAGACAAGATAAGAAGTCAAGAGAAAGGTACCAAGATGCGGCTATAGGGTGAAATACGTGTCATGGTAAACAAACCCGTGTCTGGTAAAACTGGCTGCGCATGCGCCACAAAGATAAGGTATCCTATGGATATGAATAATGAGTTAAAGCAGTGGAGATTGGTCAGTTCTAAAAAGAAACGTTGAATGCCACACCTAGGAATTAGGTTTACTGTTTTGGGAAGTATATAAAGACATGTTTGTGTATGTACAAGTTGGACTCTCTGCAGACAGTCCCACTTTGTTGGTTTTCAATAAAGTTGATTACGTTTGATATCTACAAAACTCTCTGTCTTTGACGTTTTTGACTTAAGCTAGATAGGTTGATTTTATCCACAACAATGATAGAGTTTGTTCAAGGAAAAGCTTTGTGCTTCTGCTTCATGATGTTTTTAAAACTATAATGTGTTTGGAAATTTTCAGTCTGTATACTATTTACTGATTTATTTTTTTTATATTTGTATGTGTTTGTGTCTGTAAATGGTACAGATATATTGACATAATGAATAAAAATGATTATAGCAAAAGAGTAACAGATTCAATTAATGATATTTTGAGTTTAAAAATACATGAGCATCATATGATTTTATTTTTACCACATAGATGTGGAATAAACATGAATTCTGGATTCTGATTTGATTAATTACACTACAGCAGCTCTGATCACAGCACGCTGCATACTTCAGGTTTATTTTAATGCATTAGTTTTATTGTCAATGCTTCTATAGAACATCTCATTCACAGGGACTTACACTGTTCTCCAATAATATTGGCACCCTTGGTAAATATGAGCAAAGAAGGCTGTGAAAAAATTGATTTCTTGTTTAACATTTTGATCTTTTGTTTAAAAAAAAATCACAGTAATACGCTGTCCTCATAGATATCAAACAGTTGCAAACACAATACAGTTTTATAAATAAATAAATATAAATAAACTTAGATAACTTATATTAAATATAGGTGTGCAACAAATATTGGCACCACTAGTCAATACTTTGTGCTACCTCCCATTGCCAAGATAACAGCTCTGAGTCTTCTCCTATAATACCTGATGAGGTTGGAGAATTCATGGTGAGGGATCTGAGACCGTTCCTCCATACAGAAATTCTCCAGATCCTTCACATTTCGAGGACGACGCTGGTGGACTCTCCTCTTCAGTTCACCCCACAGGTTTTCTATGGGGTTCAGATCAGGGCACTGGGGTGGTCATGGCAGGACCTTGATATTGTGGTCAGTAAACCATTTTTGTGTTGATCTTGATGTATGTTTTGGATCATTGTCCTGCTGGTAGATCAAACCACGGTCCATTTGAAGTTTTCTGGCAGAGGCAGTCGGGTTTTCATTTAATATCTGTTGCTATTTGATAGAGTCCATGATGCCATGTATCCTAACAAAATTTCCAACATTTTGGTATATGAGAAAAATTTAAAGAGCATTAAAGATCCACCTCCATATTTAACCATGTACATTTTCCATAAGGCTACCTCTCTGTGTGCTCCAAAACCACCTCTGGTGTTCATTACCAAAAAGCTCTATTTTGGTTTCATCTGACCATAGAATCCGATCCCATTTGAAGTTCCAGTAGTGTTTGGCACACTGAACATGCTCAAGTTTGTTTTTGGATGAGAGTAGAGGCTTTTTTCTTGAAATCCTTCCAAACAACTTGTGGTGATGTAGGTGACTTCGGTTTGTAGATTTGGACACTTTCTGACCGCAAGACGCAACTAACTTCTGCAATTCTCCAGCGGTGATCCTTGGAGATTTTTTGTCCACTCGAACCGTCCTCTTCACAGTGCGCTGAGACGATACAGACACACCAATTCCACAGTCCAATTCCAGGTCGATTCATAACATTTCCAGTTGACTGGAACTTATTAATTATTGCCCTGATGGTGGAAACACTAGACAACAGAGATTTTGCTTCTTGGACACTCTTGGGTGTATCTTATAGATTTTTGTCTGCTGATCAAGAAAATCCCCTTCAAATTAACCTATCACGTACCGTTTTTTTTTTTTATCTTAATTTGTTTGCGATTTTTTGTCATATTGTAACTCTATATATTTCGCTCACGTTATACGATGCCTTTTGTAGCTCAGTGTTGCGAGTGTGACCTACAAGAATGGTGTCTCTTTATTGATTCATCAGTGTTAAGCCTCAAGGCTGTCTTGTTACAAAATGGCAATGTCCACCCTTCAATACCTGTTGGATATGGTGCACACATGAAAGAAACATATGAAAACATGGAACTGTTGTTGAAGCACATCCAGTACACCAAGTACAACTGGAACATCTGTGGAGATCTAAAGGTAGTGACTCTGCTACTTGGAATGCAGCTCGGATATACCAAGTACTGTAGTTACATATGCGAATGGGACAGCTGTGATAAAGCGTCACATTACATTAAAAAGGACTGGCCACTCCGTAAGAATTTGGTTCCAGGACAGAAAAATGTGGCACATGAACCACTTGTTGAACCGACTTGTTGCCTCCTCTTCACATAAAACAGGGATTAATTAAAAATTTTGTGAAAGCGATGAACAAGGAAGGTGAATGTTTTCATTATTTGAGACAATTGTTTCCAAGAATAACTGATGCCAAGATTAAAGAAGGCATTTTCATTGGGCCACAGATCAGACATGTCATCAATGACAAGCGGTTCAAAGATCTGTTAGTGGGCCCAGAGAAAATCGCCTGGAAAGCATTCTAAGATGTCTTTGAGAATTTTCTTGGCAACCACACAGCACCAAACTACATTAAGCTGATTGACAAATTTCTTAAAGAATACAAAACCATGAAGTGCAACATGTCACTGAAGATTCATTTCCTGCATTCACAGTTGGACTTCTTCCCCACAAATCTTGGAGAAGTCAGTGACGAACATGGTGAAGGGTTTCACCAGGACATTGCCACAATGGAAAAACGGTATCAAAGCAACTGGAATCCATCAATGCTGGCTGACTATTGTTGGACACTCCAACAAGATGGACCGGACACTGAGTACAAACGAAAATCAGGAGCAAAACTTTTTTAGCCCCATTAAACTCATGCAGTGTGTCAGAAACGTTATGCGATTAAACATGTTGTAGTCAATGAAACTTAATTTCATGTTTCTCAAAATTCTTACGTGAAACAGTCAATCTGAAACTATATTTGTGTTCACTTTGAAGAGGGCTATCATAATCACCAAAAACTTTTCAGGAAGCAAAACTTTTCAAAAAATTTGTTGTCCAGTGAAATGGGCATTTTCAATGCTTGTGCTATTTTCTTATAGACACTTTCCATTTTGTGAAGCTCAACAACATTTTGCCTCACATCACAGCTATATTCCTTGGTCTTACCCATTGTTATGAATAACTAAGGCCTATGAATTTGGCCGACGTGTTACCTCATATTTATACCCCTGTGAAACAGGTAGTAATGTTTGAAATGTTCCTCTTCCTAGTCACCTAGCTGTACTAAAAAAATTTAAATATCAATGGGAATATACTTCAAATATATTTTTTTCATATGAACTCATTGGTGTGCCAATAATTGTTGCTCACATATATTTAACAATTTTTAAACCTGTATTGACATCCATGAGATTATTTTTTGTGAAACAAAATATCAAAAAATTTTCACAGTCATTTCAACAAGAAAATTTTTCACAGTCATCTTTGCTCATATTTACCTAGGGTGCCAATACTAGTGGAGAGCACTGTATATGGCAGACATGCCACACAAAGTAAGGCTAATAATACAAATTAACTACCTAGAGAGCATGCTACAATTAATATTTAAAATAAAAAATATTTTTAAATAAAAAAAATTAATAAATTTTGTAATTGAGAGATAAGTGCTGAGGCATAAGAGGAAATGAACTTGGGGAGTGCTGTTACTGGAAAATAGTTAACTTTTGTAAGTTTCACTTACATTCTAACCACATTTTATTGGTCAGCAATTCCTCAAACAAGAAGTAAAACAGTTCACTGAAGGTCACTGTCATAACTATGTGACAAATCTTATTGTGAAAAGTATTGAAATAAAAAGTTTTATTTATTTTTTAGAAATTTGTGAAAAATTACAGACATATTTATTGTATACACACACACGTACTGTATATATTGAAGGCATTTACAGGTGTAAATTATAAATTGTCTCACATTTTTTATTCAAGAGCATCTAATACTATAAAATTTTAATTATGTCATAATAATAACAACATGCAGTATATTCCCTTTATACCACACCAGCTAGAGTGGAAACTCCATCATATTTCTAAAACCATTTTTAGCTAATTATTTTTTCTATATTCAGGATGTCAGTTTACAGAATTGAGAACTCTCAGTTTTTAAGTTCATGAAATGGTAATTCTTATTCCTCTTTAGAAAGATATTACATCAACATTTCCCAAAATGTTGATCATTATTGTACTGTAATTTTGTTACACTTTATGTAAATGTTTATGTAAACATGATTTATGTAAGGTTAAGCAATCATGCACCATAAATGTAATTTTCTTGAGAAGATCTTTATTTATTTATTTATTTGTTTTTATAAGTTTATTTGATAAGGGACAGTACAAAAAAACATGATTCCAGTCAAAAGCAGGAAAAATATGTATTGCACATAGAGAGTATAGCATAAGCGAATTTGCAGTTCGAGTCCATAGAAAAGCTTTCCTTAAAACTACACACACACACATATATATATTAAAAAAATATATATTTATATATATATATATATATATATATATATATATATATATATATATATATATATATATATATATATATATATATCTTTTTCATTCTTTCCTTATATTTCTTATTATAGAATAAAGCTTTTAGCTAACGCAGGCTATTATTTACACATGCATACAATCTCTCCATTCACCCCCTCAGGGTCGGAACCAGCCAACGGGTGCAGGAGCTCGATGAGGTACACCCTGTGGGGGAAGGAACTGGAACCTGTGCGGGAGGTGGAGTACTACCGGCTAGATCTGGTGGGGCTTACATTTATGCACAGTCTTGGGTCTGGAACTCCTGGATAGGGGATAGACTCTATTCTACTCTGGAGTTGACCATGGTGCGAGATGCCGGGCGAGTGTGGGGATACTCACAAGTCCCCGGCTGAGCGCCGTTATGTTGGAGTTTACACCGGTGGATGAGAGGGTTGCCTACTTACGCCTACGGGTTGTGGGGGAGAAAACTCTGACTGTTGTATGTGAATATGCACCGAACACCAGTTCAGAGTACTCAGCCTTCTTGGAGACCCTGAATAGAGTCCTGTATGGGGCACCAGTAGGGGACTCCATGGTTCTGCTGGGGGACTTCAACGCGCATGTGGGCAATGATGGATATACGTGATCGGGAGGAACGGCCGCCCTGAACTAAACCAGAGCGGGCATTTGTTATTGGACTTCTGTTCTAGTCATGGACTGTCTATAATGAATACCATGTTCGAACATAAGGAGGCTCATAAGTGTACTTGGTACCAGAGCACCCTAGGCCGAAGGTCTATGATCCATTTTGTAATCGTATCATCTGATCTGAGGCCGCATGTTCTGGACACTCGGGTGAAGAGAGGGGCGGAGCTGATCACCATCTGGTGGTGAGTTGGATCAAGGGGTGGGGGAAGACTCTGGACAGACCTGGAATGCCCAAACGGTAGTGTGGGTGAACTGGGAACATCTGGAGTGAGCCCCCTGTTTTTTTCTCCACATCTTCAACTCACACCTCGCAGAACTTTTCTGACATCCCTGTGTGAGGTTGGGGGCATGGAACCCGAGTGGGCAATGTGCGTTGTAAAGGGCTTCCATTGCTGTGGGGTGGCGGTGAGCTGTGGTCTCACACAAGTCTTAAATTGCCTCCGGGCGGTAAGCTCGAACACCATTGGTGGGAGTGTGTGGTGATGGCACAGTTTAAAGCTCAGAGGCTAAGTAACGCACGACACCGATGGTCAGGGAACCCGTCGACTGAAGAGAAGAGGCCTTCCTGGATGTGTTATTATGTGTTATGGATGGACTCCGGAGGCAGTTGCAAGGTACCAACAGGCCAGAAGGGCTGCAGCTTCTGCCGTGGAAGAAGCAAAGCAGTGGGTTGGGAGAAGTTTGTAGCGGACATGGAGAAGGACTTTTGTTCCAAAAAAAAGGTTTTTCGAACACCCCCCCCCCCCTCCCGAAGGGGAAACGGGAACCATAGCTGTGTACAGTAAGGAGGGGACACGGTTGACCTTAACTGAGGAAGTAATTGCATGGTCAAAGGAACACTTTGAGGAAGTCCTGAATCAGACTAAAACACCTTCTATGGTAGAGGCAGAGGTTGAGGCTGTTGGGGGATCATCGCCAATTTCCGTGGTGGAGGTTGCTGAGGTGGTCAATCAACTATACAGTGGCAAAGCCACGGGGATTGATTTGATCCATCCAGAAATGCTGAAAGCTCTGGGTGTGGAGGGGATGTCTTCGATGACACGCCTCTTTAACATTGCGTGGAAGTTGGGGACAGTGCCCAAGGAGCGGCAGACCAGGGTGGTGGTTCCCTTGTTTAAAAAAGGGGACCAGAGAGTGTGCACCAATTATAGGGGTATCACACTTCTCAGCCTCCCTTGTAAAGTTTACTCCAAGGTGCTGGAACAGAGGGTTCAGCCGATAGTCGAACCTTAGATTGAGGAGGAACAATGCGGATTCCATCCTGGTGGTGGAACAACGGACCAGCTCTTTTCTCTTGCAAGGATCTTGGAGGGGGCCTGGAAGTGTGCCCATCCTGTCTACATGTGTTTTGTTGATCTGGAGAAGGCGTATGACCGTGTCCCCAGGGGTCTACTGTGGGAGGTGCTGAGGGAGTATGGGGTGAAGGGTTCCCTTCTTAGGGCTATCTAATCACTGTATGCCCAAAGCGATAGTTGTGTCCGTATGCTCGACAAGAAGTCAGACTTGTTCCAGGTGGGGGTTGGTCTCCGCCAGGGCTGCACTTTGTCACCAATCCTGTTTGTGATATTCATGGACAGGATATCGAGGCGTAGTCGTGGTGGGGAGGGGTTGCGGTTTGGTGACCTGAGGATCTTATCACTGCTTTTTGCGGATGATGTGGTCCTAATGGCATCATCGGTCCATGACCTCCAGCACTTGCTGGATCGGTTCGCAGCCAAGTCCAAAGCGGCTGGGATGAGGATTAGTACCTCCAAATCTGAGGCCATGGCTCTTAGCAGGAAACTGATGGAGTGCCTACTCCGGGTAGGGAATGAGAACATAACCCAAGTGAAGGAGTTCATGTACCTCGGGGTTTTGTTCATGAGTGAGGGGACATTGGAGTGGGAGATTGGCCGGCAAATCAGAGCAGCGGGAGCAGTGTTGCAATCGCTTCACCACACTGTTGTGACTTGTGACGAAAAGAGAGTTGAGTCGGAAGGCAAAACTCTCGATCTACCGGGCAATTTTTGTTCCTACACTCACCTATGGTCACGGGTACAAGCGGCCGAAATGGGTTTTCTCAGGAGGGTGGCTGGCCTCTCCCTTAGAAATAGGGTGAGAAGCTCAGCTATCCGAGAGGAACTCAGAGTAGAGCCTCTGCTTCATTGTGTTGAAAGGAGCCAGTTGAGGTGGTTCGGGCACCTGGTAAGGATGCCCCCTGGGCGCCTCCCTAGGGAGTTATTCCAGGCACGTCCAGCTGGGAGGAGACCTCGGGGAAGACCCAGGACTAGGTGGAGAGATTATATTTCCACACTGGCCTGGGAACGTCTCGGGATCCCCCAGTAAGAGCTGGTTAATGTGGCTCAGGAAAGGGAAGTTTGGGGTTTCTTGCTTGAGCTGCTACCCCAGCCACCCGATTACGGATAAGCGGTTGAAGATGGATGGATGGACTTTACCATCAATGTGAAAGATTTTATATCACATACTGCTTTACTCATTTGGCAAGAAGTTCCAGAGTTGGGAGCCCTTCACAGAAAAGACTCTTTGCCCTTGTGTAGTTGAACATATGGTATTATTGTGCAAGAATTTAAAGATCAATTTTTAATATATGAAATCTAGTTTTTAAATATGACATTGTTCCTATCGATTTGGCTTTTTATCTATAAATTTTAGAGCCCGATTAATACAACAAAGTTTTTTTAGTTAAGAAATCACTTGTTGACTCCAAACTGTAACATGGTACAAAATGCGGGACAAGATCATCGCATGCATAAAGAGATGAGCTGCCTCATTTGTGATATACTGATATACTATTAAGTTAAAAACAATTTAGGTTAATCCCTTACCACTTTTAAAAGCCTTCAACATCTGAATAACATCATGGCAAATCATTTATAAACAAACTAAGAAGCAACGAGCACAAGATTGAACCTTGGGATAAGCCCATTTTGTTTCTCATAAACAAATGATTTTGTATTCTCCATTTTTACACACTGATCTCTTAAATGTAAATACGAGGTAAACCACTCAGTTGAACATTTACTAAAATAAAATACACTTAAGTTAGATAAAATTAAAGTGTGGTTAACTGTATCAAATGCCATTTGGTTAAGGAACACTGCTCCCATTACATGTTTCTGATCCAAAGAATGCCCAGCCTTTTCCAAGAAATTTAAAATTTCTTCAAATTTTTTTGTGGAATGCTGTGGAATGCTGTCTAAAACCAAACTGATGTTGATGAGGGAGATTATTACTCTCTAGATAGTTTATTAATTGTTCAGCTATATCCTTCTCTAAAAACTTAGACAAAACCTATAAGATTGATATTAGATGATAATGCTTTTGAGTCTTATTTGTTAAATTATTTCATTGTTTCCATAGGACTGTAATTTGTCCTTTAGCACTCTCTATTAACTGTGTATAATACGATACTTTGGACATCTCTTTTACATCCCTAATTCTTGTACTGCTTTGTTTCTGAGACCTTTGTAAATTAAGTTCTGTATTTAATTGAATGCAGTTATTAAAGCCTGGTCTCTTTTTTCCATAAGATTACGAAAATATCATTATTTAACCATCATAATGATACACTTTTTCTTGTGCATGTCTTCACAGTAAAATAAATATTTAAATTTGAACATAATACAAAGAGTAGAGCATTTTGATTTATTTAGTATGTTAATATATGCATATTTTTGTTTTAATAAATACAACTCATTTGCATAAATAAATGTAAATTTAATAGCCATAAACAAGCAAAGAGTACCTGTGATGTGTATTATCTCGCCTTAACTAAGCATATACTCCACACGTATAAAATGTAGAAATTATACAATAATATTAAGAACAAGCCAAATGCATTGATAAAAAAATTGTTGAATTTACCAAGCAGTAAATAGAGAGAAAGTCTCAGCATCCTGGTCCTTGAGGTGTTCCGTTTGGTGTTAGAGAGAGTGTCCAATCCTGCTGTCTGCTCACTGTGAAACTCATGAGCTCATGAGACTGATGGCCTTTTTCAAGGCATCTGAAGAGGTGGAGTTGATTTTTTGGTCACTTCCCATTGCAGTGACTGGTTAAAATGTGCAATAAATATCACTTCTACTTGATAACAACCACTTGTCTAGTCTACATTTATTAAAGAGAGTTAAAGTGAGAAAGTTAAAGTAAGCTAAATAAACACTTGTGAGTATAAAATTATAAATTATTAAGAGGAAACTTGTCATGAATCAAGGATGGTCTCGGAAGCAGTCGCAGATGATAACATTTATTCTATAAACAAACCACAAAACAAAGACAGTAAGACAACCAGGCAAAACATTATGGCATGAAGCAAAACACTATAGCATGAAAGATCGAAGTCTAAGACAACGAAAGACAGAAACTGTGCAGACAATGGCTGATGGGAACTGGAGTCCAGAATTTCCTGATACGTGATAGAACACACAGAATTTAATGCTGGACTCTGAAAAGACCTTTTACACTCTCTATTCAGCATAAAACATGAATCAGAGTTTAAGTCCATAGATTAGAGAAATTTATTCACAGGGTGTATAAAGTGTCAAAATATCTACTTCCTCTTGTTACTTTCGTTCATCTAGTATGTAGCGATCATATAGAGAGGTGACATGGAGGGGGGGGAACACACATAAAGGCTGTTAGTAAGGTGTCAGTTCATGATGAGATGATGCATGGAGCAGCTTCTCAGGAACAGTACTAGAGGCATGAACCCCATCATTCCAAAAGTGGTGTTTTGAAGAAGGTGGAGGAGAATGGTCTCTAACACAGCAGTCCAAATGTTCTGATAGGTATTTAACTGAGTCAAGATGTAGGGTGAAAGACAAACCCAATGATAACATTCAACCTCTTCAAACCATACTTACTGTCATATCACAGCCAACCAGCAACTCTGTTTCCCAGGAGGCACCGCTAACTGCAAACATGGCCACTGAGGACTACACTTCCCACACACGCACACACTCGCCTTCGCTGGAGTACTAACTACACACACCTGTAAGCAATCTCACACACAGCACATATGCAGTATTTAAGGACTTTGTCATACAAGCAGACGTTGTGAAGAAAACGTCCAGTTGATTTGTTCTCTGCCGTTATCCAATCTTTATTTCTTGTGGTTTGCAAAAGTGAATTTGACCATTGTTTTTGTTCTCGAACTCAATTCTCTGCCTTGCCTAGTTTTGTCTGTTTGCCTGATCGCCCCTGCCAGTTTATCGACCATGGATTTTGCCATACTCCATTGGATTATTATTTTATCTGCCTACTTGCACTTGCTTCTGTCTCCACCTACAAAGCGTGACACATACAATAACATTGTTATCATGCTGGAAGGTGAAACCTTTCTTCATCTTCAGCTGACTAACAGAAGCCTGAAGTGTTTTGTGCCAAAATAGATAGGTATTTGGAGATACCCATGAGTCCCTCTGTCTTGACTAGAGCCCCAGTCGCAGCTGTAGAGATGCAGCCAGATAGTTTGATACTGCCACAACCATGCTTCACAGTGGGTTTTGTGTTGTTTAGGTAATAAGTGGTCTTGTTTTTCACCAAACATATCTTTTACAATTATGCCAAAAAGCTTTGTAAGCTTCTAGCTTTTTGTCATCAGAGCGTAACACATTTTGAAATATGCCTTTTATACATTTATATTTAGTTGATGTGCAAGGTCTGCAACTGAAGTTACAAGT
>JAAGNN010000050.1:0-84802 GCA_012411365.1 Ameiurus melas | reverse complement strand
ATGTTACTTGCACCTGAATCACGTTAATGAGCACTCACATGTATATATACGGTAGCAACAGTTTGCACTGCACTCCTTGTCTTATGTTTGCCTTTTCTTTGCCATGTTATGCTCTCACTTTTTGTTTTGTTTCTTTTTTTCTTGTACCTTGCCACAAGTTCCATTGCTATTGTTTTGTTTTGAACTTTATCAAACGTAAATCTGCACTTTCATCCATCTCCACCTTGAAATCGTGACACTAGCGACCATGCCTGTATCCACCATTGAGGCCACCAAGGTCCGGCCTCTGTATTTTTCCCCTGAAGTGTAAATTAAAAGTCATTCAATGATTGCCTAACTATAGCTCTAAGGTGCAGAAAAGATCGTACAATGCACAGATAATCGACCTTCCCAGGTAAACTCTGGCAGTAAAGTCTGAATTACCTCAGACTGCTTGCTTGATTGACAAATGAAATCAGCTAGGGGCGGGCTTTGTGCTCCACAAACCTGGCAGTTAAAATGATGAGGTACTGAAGGCCTGAATATAGCCTATTACTCAAAGACAATTAAAAATTCGACACAGAAGCAAATACTTACATCCGTAAACCCAGTTGGAGATAGAAAAAAAAAAAAAAAACACCAGCCATGAGTGAGAAGAAGCAAGGGTCCAGACTTTATTTCCACCAACTGAGATCCACACCAATGAGAATTCTCAGAAGTGATCTGATCACCTGGGGCTTAAGCTCCAGTATATATACTGAGTTTACATAGTAATTAACCAATATAATTAGAAAGACTATGATATCAACACCAATAGTGTTAAAAAAGGCTCATCTAGATTTTCAATGATGTTTCAAAAAGCTTCTCAGAAATATACAATGATGTTTACAAAAGCTTCTCAGAAATTTCCCATTAGGATTTAAAATTTGAGATAGACAAAACAATTTATGGCGACGACCTTGATCTCACTGCGCAGGTGCCATGTAATTCAACCATTCTTATAAATGGCTCCTTATGGACGGTTCTCTCGGACGGTTCTCTCTCAAAAATTCAAGGCGCTCGTCTACACCACGCCTGACCATTCCTCGTGAGACAAGAATCCTCACCATCTATGAGTAAGTTTCTTTTACATTTTTCTGTATTTCTGGTTTATAATTTACTTTCATATCTGCTCTATATTTCATATTTCTATTTTATATATGGTTATGCTGCTTGCAAGTGGTTTACTCTACTCCCTACTTCATAATATCATTATATTATCCTTCTAATATCTTAATACTCCTTTTTATTATTCTTATAAAGTTATAATGTTATGTGTGTGCGAGAGAGACAGAGAGAGAGTGTGTGTGTGTCTGTACGCCTGACCTTGAATGTGCAAGAGTGTGTGTTAGCTATGTGTGTGTGTTTCATTAAATCTCATATTTCTGTGTGAGTAATAAATCCTAGGGTGTTGAACCCAAAAATTGCGAATCCTGTTCATCAATATATATATATATATATATATATATATATATATATATATATATATATATATATATATATATATATATATATATTCCATCCGCCTAATACCGCTTCTGTGTGTCTAGGTGCCCGCCATTTTTCCCTATTTCCTCTATGTGAGGGGTTGGACCCGGATCTGAACACTCTCCACCGCATCTCAATGCTGATTTTCAATAAAATTACATATTACTCATACTAGGTCTCCCTCATGTTTATTTTATGTATATTTTTATCCACAACAGTACCAACATATATTTTATATTCATTGCAAGGTTATCCTACTAGAGGCTGGTAAACTTTGCAAATAAATATCAATTTACTCTGTGTTTACTTTCTTTACTGACACAGACAAAAATGAAAGGTTTTGAGAGAAAATTAAAAATAAGATGATGAAGATGAGAGAGGAAGATCAGGTACTACCCACTGTGCACAGAATATGATTTGCATTATGTTATTGCGCTGTTTGACATAAAAACTGACCTGAACTCATCCAAACAATGGAGGCCTAATAACCACAGAGATATTTGTTCTTTGGGAATTACAGTGAAGCCTATACGTTCAATTTACTTTCATAAGTATAATGTCATAATACAGTATAGTACTATACAGTGAGGGAAAAAAGTATTTGATCCCCTGCTGATTTTGTACGTTTGCCCACAGACAAAGAAATGATCAGTGTATAATTTTAATGGTAGGTTTATTTGAACAGTGAGGGACAGAATAACAACAAAAACATCCAGAAAAATGCTTATCAAAAATGTTATAAATTGATTTGCATTTTAATGGGGGTAATAAGTATTTGACCCCTCTTCAAAACATGACTTAGTACTTGGTAATGACTAGTAATTATTTTTAATTTTCAATGCCCTGGCTGAGGGAAGGAGGTTCTCATCCAAGATTTGACGGTACATGGCCCCGTCCATCGTCCCTTTGATGCGATGAAGTTGTCCTGTTCCCTGAGCAGAAAAACACCCCCAAAGCATAATGTTTCTACCTCCATGTTTGACGATGGGGATGGTGTTCTTGGGGTCATAGGCAGCATTCTTCCTCCTCCAAACACGGCGAGTTGAGTTGATGCCAAAGAGCTCCATTTTGGTCTCATCTGACCACAACACTTTCACCCAGTTGTCCTCTGGTGGTCAGATGGTTGTTTTCTATGACTATATATTTTATAGTATATATATGTTTTTATTTTTCATGAAGTATACTTGTATTAACAGGAATCAAACCATTGCTAGCATACCAGTGTATCTTTTGCCTATAGTTTATTGTTCCCTTGCTGACTCTCAGCGTTCCTAAAGATCTTATGCGAAGATAAACAGGATGGCCAACACACTGTAATTCAGACATGAATAAATAGTGTAGATGTTAATTGTCAGTACAGTGACCTGATTATTTTTAGGGCTGAGTCTGTATTTAAAATTGTGATCTACATTTACTTAATCATTTCCATGTGAGCAGATATTCTGTATCTACACTCTGAATAGTTACCTACATTCTGTATTCAATTTTAAAGTGTTAATACTTGTGTGAATAATAGTGATGGAAATGAATTCATTTATAGAAACAGTAGTGATTTTGTTTTTGTTTCTTACAGAGAGTCCTAAACCTGTGGTGATTATAAAGCCTCATACACAGGTGTTCAGAGGAGAGAGAGTGACTTTCAGGTGTGACATACAGGGAGGAGGAGACACTGAGTGGACATACAGCTGGTATAAGAATGATATAGAGTACCGTCACCACACAACACAGGAGATCAGCATCAGTGATTATTACAGTGGTAAATACACCTGCAGAGAAAGGAGGAGAAGTGACTCTCAGATCTCAGGAGACGAGTGATCCTGTTACACTCACTGTATCAGGTGTGTGTGTGTGTGTGTGTGAGAGAGAGAAAGAGAGAGAATGTATGCTATAACATATATATAAAAGTCATCACTAGTTCCAGATTTTGTTCCAGATTTTATCATATGAATAACACAGTCTCATTATAAGGATTTAAAGCTATTTTATTCTGTTCAGTTTTGATTTTCACTTTCCTATTTTAAAGTAACTGATTCATTTGCTTTATAAAGAATCACTACAGCTTATCAGCTATTCTGATTGGTGTGACAATTTTCCTCAGCTATTATTTAAATTGTTAGAAAATAATTGACATTTAAGAGAAAGACATTCTTCTTCACCTAATAGTCAAGCTGATTCTACTGCCAAAGTTTCACTGCTGTGCTTTTACAGTAAAGAGTTAAATGATTTAATGACATTAAAAAAGACACTAATGCGTGGTTCAGAATTTGAGAAACGATTTATAAATCATCATGTAGAAAATCACAGGGACAATACAGTGACCTTTACACTTCAGGTCAATCATTAATTTCTCTTTTGTAAACAATATATTGCATATAAACTCACTGTAAACTTTACAATAAACCCTGTATCTAATTGCTTAATTAGACACAAAGATAAATCTACTGCTTATGATGTAAATGTAAAAGCGGCTCTTCATCATTTCATATCAACAGAAAAACCCAAACCGACTGTGAGAGTAAATCCTCAGAGCTCTGTCTACACTGGAGACAGAGTTACTCTGACCTGTAATCTGAAGTCTACTGGATGGACTTTTCTCTGGTACAAAGATTATCAGGAATTAAATCCCCTGTCTCCTGGAACCAGAAACACCAACACACTCAGTGTAACAGTCTCTAATGAAGGAGTAACACAGTACTACTGTAAAGCACGCAGGGGAAACTACGACTCAGAGATCAGTGATCCAGCCACAATTACAGTGAGAGGTACGTCAATTATTTTAGTAACTGTTTTAAGCAGTATTATACAGTGGTGTGAAAAAGTGTTTGCCCCCTTCCTCATTTCCTGTTCCTTTGCATGTTTGTCACACTTAAGTGTTTCGGAACATCAAACCAATTTAAACAATAGTCAAGGACAACACAAGTAAACACAAAATGCAATTTGTAAATGAAGGTGTTTATTATTAAAGGTGAAAAAAAATCCAAACCATCATGGCCCTGTGTGAAAAAGTGATTGCCCCCTTGTTAAAACATACTATAACTGTGGTTGTCCACACCTGAGTTCAATTTCTCTAGCCACACCCAGGCCTGATTATTGCCACACCTGTTCACAATCAAGGCATCACTTAAATAGGAGCTGCTTGACACAGTAAGGTCCACCAGAAGATCCTTAAAAGCTACACATCATGCCGAGACCCAAAGAAATTCAGGAACAATTGAGAAAGAATGTAATTGAGATCTATCAGTCTGGAAAGGGTTATAAAGCCATTTCCAAAGCTTTGGGAATCCAGCGAACCACAGTGAGAGCCATTATCCACAAATGGCGAAGACATGGAACAGTGGTGAACCTTCCCAGGAGTGGCCGGCCCCCAAAATTACCCCAAGAGCGCAGCGACGACTCATCCAAGAGGTCACAAAAGACCCCACAACAACGTCCAAAGAACTGCAGGCCTCACTTGCCTCAGTTAAGGTCAGCGTTCATGCCTCCACCATCAGGAAAAGACTGGGCAAAAATGGCCTGCATGGCAGAGTTCCAAGGAGAAAACCACTGCTGAGCAAAAAGAACATCAAAGCTCGTCTCAATTTCTCCACAACACATCTTGATGATCCCCAAGACTTTTGGGACAACATTCTGTGGACCGATGAGACAAAAGTGGAACTCTTTGGAAGGTGTGTGTCCAAGTATATCTGGCGTAGAAGGAACACTGAATTTCATAAAAAGAACATTATACCAACAGTAAAATATGGTGGTGGTAGTGTGATGGTCTGGGGCTGTTTTGCTGCTTCAGGACCTGGAAGACTTGCCGTGATAAAAGGAACTATGAATTCTGCTGTCTACCAAGAGATCCTGAAGGAGAATGTCCGACCATCTGTTCGTGTACTCAAGCTGAAACGAACTTGGGTTCTGCAGCAGGACAATGATCCTAAACAGACCAGCAAGTCCACCACCGAATGGCTGAAGAAAAACAAAATGAAGACTTTGGAGTGGCCTAGCCAAAGTCCTGACCTGAATCCTATTGAGATGTTGTGGTATGACCTTAAAAAGGCCGTTCATGCTCGAAAACCCTCTAATGTAACTGAATTAGGACAATTCTGCAAAGATGAGTGGGCCAAAATTCCTCCAGGACGCTGTAAAAGCCTCATTGCACGTTATCGCAAACGCTTGTTTGCAGTTGTTGCTGCTAAGGGTGGCCCAACCAGTTATTAGGTTTAGGGGGCAATCACTTTTTCACACAGGGCCATGATGGTTTGGATTTTTTTTCACCTTTAATAATAAACACCTTCATTTACAAATTGCATTTTGTGTTTACTTGTGTTGTCCTTGACTATTGTTTAAATTGGTTTGATGTTCCCAAAACACTTAAGTGTGCCAAACATGCAAAGGAACAGGAAATGAGGGAAGGGGGCAAACACTTTTTCACACCACTGTAATTGTGTAATTATGTAACTATATTATATGTTTAATTGATTCTGTATGTGTTTAAAATGTTGTGCTATGTTTCTATAGCGAGCACCAAAGCCTGTAGTGAAAGTACAGCCAGCTGAGCGTGTGTTCATTGGGGAAAACCGTCACTCTCACATGTGAGATACAGGACTGGAGAATCCTGGCGTTACCTCTGGTATAGAAATAATGAAGAACTCAGTGATGCTGCAGGAAAGAAAACACACACAATCACTGATATTAAAGAGTCTGATAAAGGTGATTATACATGTAAAGGAACACAGTCATCAGACCCTAAATACACACAGACCAGTGATGGTGTTACACTGACTGTATCAGGTGAGTGTGTTTTATCTCACATATTGTTTATTCCATTAACAGTGAAAAGTGTAGAGGTGTATTGTGTATAGAACACAGTATGTTAGATGATCTAATGCTGCCAGTGAACTCACTTTAATAAACTCTGACTGCAAATCACAGAAAATTATAATAAAATTTGTAATAAAAGATGCAGGAATGAAGTGTATTTGGTTACAAAAAAAGAAACTACAGAAAAAGTTCCTATACCATTATTTGGTTCCCAAAAAATAACCAAATGGGAACCATATGCTAATGTGAGGGGAACGTTCTGTTTGAGGGAAATAAGTATTTGACCCCCTCTCAATCAGAAAGATTTCTGGCTCCCAGGTGTCTTTTATAAAGGTAACGGGCTGAGATTAGGAGCACACTCTTAAAGGGAGTCTACATGCCCGTCTGAAGTTTGCCAATGAACATCTGAATGATTCAGAAGACAACTGGGTGAAAGTAAATGGAAAATGGTAAATGTGCACTTATATAGCGCTTTTATCCAAAGCACTTTACACTGTGTCTCATTCACCCATTCACTCACACACCAATGGTAGCAGAGCTGCCATGCAAGCCACTAGCTTGCTATCGGGAGCAACTTGGGGTTCAGTGTCTTGCCCAAGGACACTTCGGCATGTGGAGTCATCCGGGCCGGGAACCGAACCGCCAACCCTACGATTAGTGGACAACCCGCTCTACCAACTGCGCCACAGCCGCCCCCGTGTTGTGGTCAGATGAGACCAAAATGCAGCTCTTTGGCATCAACTCAACTCACCATGTTTGGAGGAGGAGGAACGATGCCTATGAAACATTATGCTTTGGGGGTGTTTTTCTGCTAAGGGGACAGGACAACTTCACCGCATCAAAGGGACGATGGACGGGGCCATGTACCGTCAAATCTTGGTTGAGAACCTCCTTCCCTCAGCCAGGACATTGAAAATGGGTCGTGGATGGGTATTCCATCATGACAATGACCCAAAACACACGGCCAAGGCAACAAAGGAGTGGCTCGAGAAGAAGCACATTAAGGTCCTGGAGTGGCCTAGCCAGTCTCCAGACCTTAATCCCATAGAAAATCTGCGGAGGGAGCTGAAGGTTCGAGTTGCCATATGTCAACCTCGAAACCTTAATGACTTGAAGAAGATCTGCAAAGAGGAGTGGGACAAAATCCCTCCTGAGATGTGTGCAAACCTGGTGGCCAACTACAAGAAACGTCTGCCCTCTGTGATTGCCAAGAAGGGTTTTACCACTAAGTACTAAGTCATGTTTTGCAGAGGGGTCAAATACTTATTTCCCTCATTAAAATGCAAATCAATTTATAAAATTTTTGACATGCGTTTTTCTGGATTTTTCTTGTTGTTATTCTGTCTCTCACTGTTCAAATAAACCTACCATTAAAATTATAGACTGATCATTTCTTTGTCAGTGGGCAAACGTACAAAATCAGCAGGGGATCAAATACTTTTTTTTCCCTCACTGCATCATGTGTTTGACCTTTATAACATTGCAATTTTGCTGTTTGTACACTGGAGGGGAATAAGTTAATTTTTTGGCCGTGAGAAAAACATGAATTAGAATTTTAATGTTATTTAGTGAGGCAGAATTAAATGAACAGTAAATCTCAGCATTTTGCTCCCGTACCCTCTCCATCACCTCGCACTGCCCTGGGGTACTTCACCTCGCGTACCCCAGTTTGGGAACCACTGACGTACAGTACAGCGGCAAAAAAAAATATGTGAACCTTTTGGAATTTCATGGTTTTCTGCATAAATTTGTCATAAAATGTGATCTGATCTTCATGTAGGTCAGGGGTATTGACCAATATAATTTGTCCAAAATAATAACATAAAATAAATTCTGATCCCTCATGTCTTTACTGAACACACTCATTCAACATTCAAAATGGCAGTGGAAAAGTAAGTGAACCCTTAGAATCAATAACTGGTTGACCCCCCTTGGCAGCAATAACCTCAACCAGGCACTTTCTGTAGCTGTGGATCAGACCTGCACATCGTTCAGGAGGAATCTTAGCCCATTCTTCCTGGCAGAACTGCTTTAGCTCTGTCATATTCTTTGGACATCTCATGTGTGGCTTTCTTCAAGTCATTCCATAGCATCTCTATTGGGTTGAGGTCTGGGTTATGAATTGGCCACTCCAAAAGGCGGATTTTGTTTTTCTGAAGCCATTCTGTTGTTGACTTGTTTTGGGCTGTTGTCCTGTTGCATCACTCAACTTCTACACAGTTTCAGCTGATGTACAGACATTCTCACATTATCCTGAAGAATTGCCTGATATACTTGGGAATTCATCTTCCCCTCGATGATAGCAGCTGGCCAGTCCCTGATGCAGCAAAGCAGGCCCAAATCATGATCCTGATGTGGATACCCTGCTTGTTTAATGTTTTGCGTATTGTAGACTCATGAACAGAGATGTTAGCCAGTTCCAATGATGCCTTCAAATCTTTGGCTGTCATTCGGGGTTGTTTCTTTACCTCATTGATGAGTCTTCGTTGTGCTCTTGGTGTCATTTTGACTAGGCGCCCACTTCTTGGTAGAGTAGAACAGTCCCAAAGTGTCTCCAATTGTAGAATGTTTGCCTAACTGTAGACTGGTGAAGTTCTAAAGTCTTTGAAATCACTTTGTAACCCTTGCCAGCTGTATCTTTTTGGCGAAGCATGGCTCACAAGCATGTGCTTCTTGTGCAGAGCAAACTCCAAAAGTTGGAGAGGTTTTTATCAGTCAAACTAGCTGTAGTCCACACCTCCAAACTCATTTTCTTAACGAGACTCCAGGTGTTCTAAAACCTGACACCAATTAGCTTTTATGAGGCCATTAACTCAACGGTTCACAAGGGTTTTTGGTTGTTATCAATGAAGACATAAAAGAGCAGAATTATTTTGGTGTTCTTATTTTAGACACATTATATCAGTCAATACTTAGATGAAGATCAGATCACATTTTATGACGACAAAGTTTTTCTTGCCACTGTATATGTTAATAATCATAGGACGTTATTTTAAAAACTCACACAGCTGATGTTATTTTTTCATTTAGTAGTTAACGCTAATGTTATGTCACAAGGGATTTTTTAGGGATGATTTTTTAAAATAATAATAATAATATGCTAATAATAATTAATGCTAATAATAATAATAATAATAATGATTATTATTATTATTATTATAATTGTGTAATACCGTGAAACGTTGATATTTTCTGAGATGGTTGTTATTGCCATTCAAATCTTTAAAACTGATGTAGAGTAGAGAGAGATTAGAGACCTGCATCATCACACTGCAGTTATTTTCTGACCCTCACTTCAATCTCAGTGAAGCTTTACATTAAATATCCCCATTTTCATTCTCATCATTTTACTAACTGAAAACTGTCAAATAATTTGAAAGTAGTCATAAGATGTTTAGTGACATCACAGAGAGAGTAATACTGTTTTACTGTCGAAGTGATTAGTGTAGTAAAGACTTCACATCCTGAACTTGTGTTTCATTTCTAACAGAAAAACCTAAACCTGAACTCACATCAGACCTTAAAGGAGATGTACTGACAGGAAACTCAGTGACTCTGTACTGTACACTGAAGCGCCAGTCTGATGGATGGAAGTTTTACTGGACCAAACCCACACAGAGCACTGAGACTGAAACACACTCCAACACCATCAGATCAGTTAGAGTCTACGATGGAGGTCCCTACTGGTCCAGAGCTGGAAGAGGAAACCCAGTCTACTACACACACTACAGTGATGCACTCTGGGTAAATGTTATTGGTGAGTAAGAGACTTTCTGTTAAGTGATTCTGCACAACACTGAACATATAAACAACATGTGAGCAGAGTCACAATATAGCAACATGTACACTACAGCTACATACAGAGAACTCTTTCAGCTAAATCATGTTATTAAAGTTAGAGAGAGACAGTGTGAGCACGGCTGAGCAGGGCTGGTGTGAGGTGAGCTGGAAAGCAAGTGGAACAACACTAGTTTAGCTTTGGTAGAAAATGTCACCAAAACCTGTAAAACTCTTTGAACAAGCTGCTCAGAGGCTGTAAAAGGGGCTTCATAAAGTTACTGCTTCAGAAACATCAACATGCTCGAGTGGAGACCTGCCTGAGTGTGAATGAGTGAAGAGGACGAGGGTCGAACTTTTATACTGAACCACTGAGTGTAAGAGGCTGTAGAACAGGGGTGTCCAAACTTTTTGTAAAGAGGGCCAGATTTGGCGAGGTGAAAAGGTGTGGGGGCCGACCATTCAGCCTAACATTCTTTGAACCATTAACATTAAATTCAAATAAACTCTTTTTTTTTTTTATTACTATTTTTTTAAATGATAGGCTACACATATTGAAAAGACTCATTGCATATTCAAAACTGTGGTTATGATAACAAAAAAAATCAATTCACTGAGATTTTTTAATTTATTCACCTCAAGACTAAACAAATAAACTTGCCTGCACTTGTTAATGTGAAGGGTGATACTAACTTTTCGACTGCAGTAAATAAGCCAGGTCTGGCTCAAAAACAGTGGTTTTGATACACAAGATGTCACGCAGGTGAGATTCACCTAGTCTCGCTCTCGTCATCGGTTCTTGTTAATGTTCATAACTGAGAATGTCTTCTCGCACAAGTATGTCGAGCCAAACAAGCTCAGCATTTTCTTAGCAAATGTTCGAATCTCTTGGAACCTGCCTTTATCCAGCTGGCGATAAAAGTTGACAAGAGGGAGCTGTTGGTGCCGACTGTGACATTCAGCGTCACACTGCAGCTCAATGAGCTCCAGCTGCAGGTGGTCTGGAGCGTCATTAGGGTCCACGGAGAAAGGCGAGGAAAAAAGCGTTATCTCTTTTCCATAGCTTTAAAAATCCTGAAAGCGCCATTGAAACTCCTCAGCCAGAGATGAGATGTCTGCTACATACCTCCTCATTTGTACACTGATATTGTTCTGTGGAAAACTGGTCATTATTTCCTGCAGTGATGGGAAATGCATTGTATTGGGCTCTGTTTCTGACAGATGCCTTTGGAAAAGTAGCAGTTTGGTCCTAAAGACTTTGATGTGTGAATATAGTTGGCTTACCACTGCATTTTGCCCCTGAAGGCTCGTGTTCCGCACGTTCACATGTCGTGTTATATGCCAACTAAAAATCCAAAATCAGCCAGCCAAACAGGATCAGATAGTTCTGGCATTGGTTGTCCCTTTTGCCAAGAATTGTCCGATTTCCTCCCTAAGAGAGTAAAACGCGCTGCAGTGCAGACCCCTGACTGAGCCATCTTACATCGTTGTGACCCACAACATCTCCGTATTCCGCCTGGATGTTGAGTAGAAACTGTTGAAACTGACGGTTGGAACAGGGCTTTGGAGCGAATGTAATTAATAGTCTTTATCACCGGTTTCATGACGTGATCATATTTCAGATGTTTGGCACAGAGAACTTGGTGGTGAATAATACAGTGGAGTTTTATAGCTTTTCCTCCTTCTTCGCTGACTTTGTTACAGATTAGGTTGATAATCCACTCGCTCACCAGCCGTCGCGGGGTGCGCATCTGTAGTAATCTCAGTAAGTTTATTCCATGGTAGTTTCAAGTCATCTACGGCGGAACAAAGAGAAACATATACATCTTTTCTCTTGTTTGGTCCTTAAGGCTCTGGAGGACAAGTAACTCTTCACTCACGATCATTTCACTGTCCACTCCTCTCAAAAAAATCAGCAACTGAGCGGTGTCAGATGCATCCGTGCTTTCGTCGCATGCTAACGAAAAAAGTCAAACTCCACTCCTTTTGCCTCCAACTGTCTCTTAATATCAGATGAAATGTCTTCAATTCTCCGTACCACAGTGTTACGAGCTAGGCAAACATTGGCAAACTCTTGCTTCTTCTCAGGACAAATTTTCTCCACCATTTTCATCACGCAGTCTTTAATAAATTCCCCCCTCAGTAAAAGGTTTGCAGTGCTTGGCAATCAAGCGTTGCCACCTGTAGCTCGCCTTTTGTGGCATTTTCATTTGACTCACGGGCGCTTGTGAAAAAGCGTTGCTGTGCCGTTAAAAACAGATTCCAGTTGCTTCAATTTTTCTTTGCGTTCATTCCCAGCTAGCTCTTCGTAGTTAGCATGTTTCATCTGGTAGTGCCTCTTGATATTGAATTCTTTAGAAAACAGCAAAAGTCTCTTGGCAAATTAGGCGAACACAGTTGTTTCGTATTTCAGTGAAAAAATACTCTAATTTCCACTTGTCCTGGAAGCGACGGCCCTCGCTGTCAACTTTTTCTTTTTTAGTTACAGTCGCCATTTTAAAAATTAACTAAAGGGTCACACCAGGGTCACGTGCGAGAGTGCGGTCACGCGGTCTACTGTATCTTCTGGCGAAATACAAAATAGCGTTTTTGTACAACGTGAATTTATACTGTGGTTAACAGTGTTGGCAGCGACACACATATTGATTTTTGTGACAGAGGCTGCGGGCGGTGGAAATTTAAACACGGGCGCAATGGCCCCCGGGCGGACTTTAGAGATGCCTGCTGTAAAATCTGATAGAATGAGAGAGATTAGAGACTGAGTGTGTATGAAGAGTTATGAACTGATAACGTGTGTGTGTGTGTGTGTGTGTGTTTTGTGTGTGTGGAATCAAATCATTGCTAGCATACCAGTGTATCTTTTACCTTTAGTTTCTTGTTCCCTTGCTGACTCTCAGCGTTCCTAAAGATCTTATGAGAAGATAAACAGGATGGCCAACACACTGTAATTCAGACATGAATAAATAATGTACCGTAATTTCCGGATTATAAGCCGCTACTTTTTTCATACGCTTTGAACACTGTGGCTTAAACAATGATGCAGCTAATTTATAGATTTTTACAGGGTAACGAGTTTCATGCCGCCAAAACATTTAACCTCGTCACATCGGACAAATGAAATTACCCAACAGGTCACAGTGGACCAATGAAACTGTTCGAATTAAATCTAACGCGCTCACACTACATTCCTCAGATCAGCTGTTTTGCGCTTCATGTACACCCCCTCATCAGGGAAAACACAACCAACTTATTGGTTGACGTCATGTCTCCGCCCCGTCTTGTCATGTGTTGTCGACTCACGTGTCTTTTGGTATTGTCCGCAGCTGTTAGCAGTTTGGGCTAATAAGGCTGGTGTGTATATATACCGGGAGCCATGACACACAACGCGGGTAATTAGATATAGAGTTAGAATTAGATAGCGAATATAGTTAGAGTCTTTGTTCATGCCATGGGTCTTAGTTCTTGTTCATGTCTGAGTGTTCATGTCAAGGCTAGTTAGCTTATAGCCTAGTAGCTTGTAGCATAGCTTATAGCCTAGTAGCGGATAGTATAGCTTAGAGTTGTATAGACTTAGTTTAGAATATAGATGTAGAAGTGGTTTATAGAGTATAGATATAGAGTCTTTGCTTCATGTCATAGTTAATGTTTAGGTTAGTTGGTTTAGTTAGCTTAGTTCATTGAGTTGGTCATGTTTTGTTTCTCTTGAGTCTGCTCTCCTCTGTTTCAATAAAAGCTCTCGTCCTAACTGCATTTGCATCTGTCCTGCTTTGTTTACATCACGATTCGTGACAGTTACAACGTGGACACCTGCGGCTTATAGAGAAGTGCGGCCTATATATGTACAAAATTGTTTTTCTTCTTAAAATTAGCGGGTGCGGCTTATATTCAGGTGCGCGTCCAATAGTCCGGAGAATTACGGTACATGTTAATTGTCAGTACACTGACCTGATTATTTTAGGGCTGAGTCTGTATTTAAAATTGTGATCTACATTTACTTCATCAGTAGTGATTGTTGTTTGTCAGAGCTTAATCATTTCTGTCACGGTTCCCCCTTGAAGCAGCATGCTCTTGTGCTGTTGCGCGTCGTGCGCGTGTTGACATTTGAACACGTGCTCTTTGTTTTCGTTCTGTCAATGGCTGGGGGGGCACGTGTGTTTTGTTTATGTTCGTCATGACCCCGCCCCGTGTCTGTCATAGGTTGTATCCCCACATGTGTCTGTATTACTCCCAGCTGAAATCTGTTTAAGTTAATTCATGCCGGTATATATACTACGCGCCGTACTACACACGGCGCGGTTAATTAAACATAGTAAACATAGTAAACATAGTTCCTTGTTAGTTATAGTTCACGCTGGGTCATCCGCTCCCAGATCATTATCATAGCTCTCGTTCGTGTTTATGTTTATGTTTGTTTCTCGACCCTGTTTTCCGTGCCACGTTGTTGATATCTGCCTTGCCCCAAGTTTATGCCTGTTTGGCGTTCGCCTGACCTTCGCTTGTTTCCTGACTACGCCTTTGGATTACGTTTTGGATTTGTCTGCCTGCCTCTTGTAAATAAACTACACTCGTTCTTAAGTGCGCTTACCTCCTTCCTTCATCCGCTCCGTCAAGAGTTGTGACAGAATTAACCGCCGTAAACATGGAGGTAGCTCGAGAACGGCAAGGACGCCGAACCCAAAACCGCACGCCCAAGATTCCTGCCTTGGATTCAATGAGCTTCGCACAGAGGTATTCCGTGGACATGCTGGAGCCGTATGATGGCTACTTTTCCCGGATGAGTTTTTGATGGACTGTCAGTATTATTTTTCCAGCCTATGCGACCCGAAGCTTACTGAAGGACGATTCGTTCTTTTTATCATGTCTCGCCTCGGTTGGCCAGCTTCGGCGCATGGGCACGCGAGTGGCAGCCAAGGAATCCCGGGTGCTGGAGGATATTTGGCAGTTTTTGGAAGTGTTTTTGGAGGAGTTTGGAGAACCAGGACAGAACTATGATCAGTTACTGGAGGAAGTGAACGTGACGGAGCGCCCATTCCACAGGTATTCCACAGGTGAGCACTCCAGAGGAGATGGACAAGACCCCCACTGCTCATCCAGGAGAAAGCGAGTTCCACTCATCTCCAAATTTCCAGACCAAGCTAAGTCTCCAGCCCCTGCCATGCCTCAGGTCCATGTCCCGGTCCAGACCAAGCCACAAGTCCAAGTTACCGTGCATCCTGCTAAGCAGAATCCATTCATCTCCAAGTCTGCCGACCCAATTCACAAAGTTCCGCTTACAGCCAGGTTCCAAGTTCAAGCTCCAGTCACAGCCAAGCCTCAGGTTCCAGTTGTAATCACGCGGAAGTAAGAAGGTAATGGTGGAAAAATGAGCAGAATGCAGTTGGAGTTGGAGAGTTTGAGCAGCACTCTGTCTGAAATGGAGAAGAAATGCATCGAAGCTACTAAAGAATGCTCATCCGTGGAGTTGCAACTACAGGAAACACAGGTTTTGCTGCAAGAGGAGACACTCCGGAAACGGGTTCTGAGCATTCCGCTCTGTCGACTAGAGAAACGAACAAATCAACTAAAGCAGCTTCTGGAGGAGGAGAAGGATAAAAGGAAAAGTACAGAGACCCGCTTCACCAAGTCCAGACTCAGTCACAAGCTCACGACGCCCAAGTCCAGACACAGTCTCAAGCTCACAGCGTCCAGGTCCAGACTCAGTCTCAGGCTCACAGTGTCCAGGTCCAGACTCAGTCTCAAGCTCACGAAGCCCAAGTCCAGACTCAGTCTCAAGCTCACGACGCCCAAATCCAGAGTCAGTCTCAAGCTCACAGTGTCCAGGTCCAGACTCAGTCTCAAGCTCACAGCGTCCAAGTCCAGACTCAGTCTCAAGCTCACGACGCGCCCAAGTCCAGACTCAGTCTGAAGCTCACGACATCCCAGTCACAGCCAAGCCTCACGTCCCGTTGGTAATCGCTCAGAGTAAAAAGGAGTCACGTCGACAGGAGGGGGAATCTGGGGTCGGGGCTGAGACCGGCTCCCACCCTCCCTCCCCGTTCTTGATGCCTGCTCAGCCTCCCTGCTCTGCTGGGAGGCACACTGTAACAGCACACTGTATATAAAGAGCTCCCGTCATCAGTCAAATGAGCTCGCAGCTGTGCGTGATTCCCTCACATACCCACACATGACCCTATGACCTGACGGGACGAAGACATGACGTCAATGCGGAAAGAGTCGGCGCTTGCGCAGTGGCGCTTCGGCGCTCACTGCTCCGGGTAACGGTGCCAATGTTACATTGGACTTGCAGTGGAAGTGCTTGATAGAAATGATATGACTTAACTCATGTGACATCATGTATATATATATATAATTTTATAAAATTCTAAAGTGAATAAATTTTAGTATCACCTTTTAATGGAATGACAAAACATGCTTTGTGAATATGGCCCCTGTTTTTTCTTTCTTTTCTAGTAAGTTCCCACTTCAGTATATAACTTATTATAATTTCTTTTAACACGGCCTTCAAAGAAGTGTTGGGTGACTTTAAGCCCCAGCAGTATGAATAATGATAAATAAAACAGAAATGAGGTGTGGAAGTGTTTTACTTAAGCATGTAATTAAAAATAGCAGTTGAAAACACTATGACAAGCAATTACAATGTTTCCTACTAGACTTAACATTTCATGTTCATCACTGAGTAAATATAAATTAATTAGTGTCACAAACCTCAGTCCTAAAAGAGTTGAGATTTGAATATGAAGATAGAATATTAAAACTCAAACTATTTAAACCAGCGGTCCCCAACCTTTTTTGCGCCACGGACC
The DNA here is from genome assembly GCA_012411365.1 of Ameiurus melas. NCBI lineage: Eukaryota > Metazoa > Chordata > Actinopteri > Siluriformes > Ictaluridae > Ameiurus > Ameiurus melas. Next base: position 67,910 of record JAAGNN010000050.1, on the reverse strand, counting down.
GGTTTAATATCAGACAATATTTTCACGGACCGGCCTTTAAGGTGTGGCGGATAAATACAACAAAATAAAATGATACGACCGGCATAAAAACTGGGGTACTTTTAAAATATAATAATAAACGTGAATTCAGTGTGAAATCGCAACTTTATTAGCAGCGTCCTGGTAACATCACGCCAACAACATAACATGCCCCCTAACGCTTAACCTATCACGTGACCGAGACAAGCGTTTTGACATGCGTCAAGAGTGAGTCATAGACATGTGACTGAGAGAATCCGGTCATTTTCCAAAATAAAACATCGTTCAGACTCAGATAATAAATAAAACGGAAATAATGTAAGTTATTTATTCTTCCTGTGCGGCCCGGTACCAAATGACCCACGGATTGGTACCGGTCCGCGGCCCGGGGGTTGGGGACCCCTGATTTAAAGGATAACTGCTCTAGTATAGACAGTGATCTGATCTGATCTGATCCTTATACTGCTTCTCTCTCATCCTCCCATTTTAAAATCACATGTTTATCAAAGTGCTTTATTAATATCATTATTTATATTAGGTTTAAACCCATAAATGTCAGGTGATGTGTTACCTCAGTGATTCTAAAACTGGGATCTGTAAGCCATATCCAGTTCATCCTGTTTAACAGGTCACTTGAATGGGTTTAATCCAAACAACTCAAAGACATGTAGTCTTAGCTCAGTGGCAGCTCAGTGGGTAAGACAGTGAACTATCGATCAGAAGATTGTGGGACATCTGCCAAATGCCATACATGTAAATGTAAATGATTAACATCAACTGGCGCCTAACGTGTATTGTGAAAGGAAAGTTCAAGAATAAAATCTGTATAGCTCCAATTAATAGCCAGAGTATTACAGTACATACAGGAATAATGAGTATAATATTTAAAATAAATAAATGTCTGCTGAAGGGGTTTGTGGAGTTTATTTTACAGTTAAAGGGTTCGCTTTCAGCAAAACATTTGAGAACCTCTGCTTTAACAATTGGACATCTGGTGTTGATCTACTGATAATAAATGTTTTGCAGTATGTTGTACAGATAGAAACAATGCTGTCACTAATATCACCAAGGCAACAACCTTCAGTAAGGGAAAAAACACGAATTATCTTATATTCTTGTACTGTAGAAGCCCGTACCCTCATACAGCATACAATAACGTATAATCCTATACTGTAGAAGCCCGTACCCTCATACAGCATACAATAACGTATAATCCTGTACTGTAGAAGCCCGTACCCTCATACAGCATACAATAACGTATAATCCTATACTGTAGAAGCCCGTACCCTCATACAGCATACAATAACATATAATCCTATACTATTAGAAGCCCGTACCCTCATACAGCATACAATAACGTATAATCCTGTACTGTAGAAGCCCGTACCCTCATACAGCATACAATAACGTATAATCCTGTACTGTAGAAGCCCGTACCCTCATACAGCATACAATAACGTATAATCCTATACTGTAGAAGCCCGTACCCTCATACAGCATACAATAACGTATAATCCTGTACTGTAGAAGCCCGTACCCTCATACAGCATACAATAACGTATAATCCTGTACTGTAGAAGCCCGTACCCTCATACAGCATACAATAACGTATAATCCTGTACTGTAGAAGCCCGTACCATCATTCATTTTTGTCATGAATATACAGCATGAAGCACTGATAGTTTTATACAGTATAGTTATATAATTTTATAAAATGTAATTTCCTCAAGATTTCACTAATGTGGTGTACAATTACTGACTGCTACCAATATGTATCTCTGCACAATTTGCCCCCTTCTACTCCATCCATTAATGGACACATCATGTTCATCAGGAAACACACGTCAGTGTCACTGTCCTCTAACTAAGATCTGCTCAGTGGTGTTCCTGAAAAGAGATGTGATCTCTGAAGGTTTCACTCGCCTTCTAATCAGGATGTAAAGCCAGTTTTAGAAATCAGGTGATACACAGGGAGTTGATCATTTACATACAACTCACTGTGAGGAGGAAAACACTCAAATATGTACACATGAGCACATTTATAATGACCTTATAATGCAATATAAATATAGATATAATAATATAGATCTAATCCAAATGAATGTACTATTAAAAACAGTGTGTAAGCATATAGTTAAATATTCTGAATGTAGACAAAAAGTGAGGATTATACTTCTGGCATTGTATCAACATTAATAAGCCACAATAAATTAAATACAACTAAATAAACTATTTTATTCTGCTACATGTGTCTTTAGGTATAGGTACCAATATCACGATTAGCTAAGGGCTAATTCTCACTATCAGAGTGTTAATTGAGTAAATGAGATCGCTATCGCTTTTAATGACTTCGTTTACACTCTGCAGAAGTTAAGTGACAGTGATACTAATGCTCTTTGAGATGTTAGTTGAAGTGTTTAATAGATATTTACCATCGAAGCTTACGAGGACGATAAACTACACTGTCTATACACCTGTCATTAAGAGATGTAGCAGAAACGGTTACATGAGTTGAATTTGAAACAAACCGATTCAGCTGATGGAGCACTGTGACGTAGATCAGAGATGACTGACAGAATGCAGCACTTCAGGGGCCAATCAGATTTCAGCTCGGGCCGGCCAGTGCTCATCTGGCCCCACCCCTGGATCTGCCAGTGCTTGAAGGAAATGTCGATTATCTAAATTGATCTAAAAATAACAATTAGAGGATGTTCTGTGTAGGTTCTCTTTAGGTTGTCATTAAAAAAATAAAATAAAATAAACATTAAAAACTAACATTCTGGGAAGATTAGTTTTTGTTTACAAAAAAGATCCTACAGAAAATGTTCCTTGAACATTATTATGTTTAAAAAAATAATAATAAAATATGCTAATGAGAGGGGAACATTTTGGGTAAGTTCGGATAAGTTGGCCACAAGCACTGAATATTCAATCACTTCAGCCAATTACCCAATCACATGATTTGTTGAGGAAAAGTCAAATGACTTTGATGCGCATCGAGGAATTTATTTAGTAAATGTGTTCCATTGTAGTTTATACGCATGCTTTCTTATCAAAGAAAAATATGATCTGCCTCTATTGAGAACATATTTTTAAACATTTTTCTAGATTTTATTCGTATCTGGTGTTTCCATCCAGCATTTGTTATAAGATATATAAGATATCCCAAAATTTGCATAAAAATATGTTGATGGAATCATGGTTACTGACCCCATTGTGTGTGTGTGTGTGTGAGAGAGAGAGAGGTCTGGCTGCACTGTAACACACCTGCAGTATATGTTAATAGTCATAGGACATTATTTTAAAGGCTCACACAGCTGATGTGATTTTTCATTTAGTAGTTAATGCTAACGTAAATGGTAAATGTGCGCTTATATAGCGCTTTACACTGTGTCTTATTCACCCATTCACACACACACACACACACCAATGGTAGCAGAGCTGCCATGCAAGGTGCTAGCTTGCCATAGGGAGCAGCTTGGGGTTCGGTGTCTTGCCCAAGGACACTTCGGTATGTGGAGTCACCCGGGCCGGGAATCGAACCGCCAACCCTACGATTAGTGGACAACCCACTCTACCAACTGCACCACAACCGCGCCGACAAACGTAAATTATAAGCTAATATTAAGTTACTTACATTTTAGCCTCAATATACAGTGACCTTAACAAATCAGTTCAATCATTGATTTCTTTTTTATAAACTATGCATGCATATAAAATATTTAAAAAACAAAGTCACATGATTGTAACCAAAGCTGTATCTAATTGCTTAATTAGACACAAAGATAAAACCACTGCTTATGTTGTAAATGTAAAAGCGGCTCTTCATCATTTCATATCAACAGAAAAACCCAAACCGACTGTGAGAGTAAATCCTCAGAGCTCCGTCTACACTGGAGACAGAGTTACTCTGACCTGTAATCTGAAGTCTACTGGATGGACTTTTCTCTGGTACAAAGATTATCAGATACACACCTACAGCAGTGGTTCTCAAACTCTTTTCATTGGCCTCCCCCCCGAGGCATTTAATATCCTTCTGTGTACCCCCTCTCTCAAACTGTGTTTTCTGACGATGGCATCCTCTGTATTTTATTTTTTTATTTTTTTTGCCTTTTCCCCAAGCATTACACCATCTATATCAGCTGCAGCAGGAAGAATTAAGTCCTCCACAACAGTATGGGGTTTGCCGTCTTAGCCACTCTGTAACTCCCCATGTAGGATGCTTCCAGACCGTTCCTATTTAGGTTCTCCTACACTGTTATAATTGTCTTATTACTCCTGAGTTGTCTTAAATGTCTTTCACAAAACTCTCGAGGTTTATTTAGCAAAAAGTAAATAGCATGCTTTGTTTCTAAATGTCTGTGCAGTAATGCAGGTTTCATGCAGTTATGAGAGAGTACTTTTGCACATGTACACACTGTGGCTGGGGATTTTCTTCACTGCCAGTGTATGTAAAGCCCAAAGAAATACATTTCTCATCATATTTGCACCTCTGTGTTGGTTTCTCTGCGAATTTCTGGTGAAGAAGAACTGGTGTTTAAACTTCGGATACACTGCTGTCTGTATCAGCGTGATCTGGGCTAGTAGCAGTGGGTACGCTTACGCTTGCTACAGATGCAGTGTTAGAGGGACCTGGGATACTGCTGTCAGAGGACTGTGGTTGTGGGCCGATATTTTTGTAGCCACTTCTCCATTTTAATGTTACGAGCTATTACTTAACTTCATCACATAGCCCTGTGCTGGCGATAAATGACATGCAGTAAGATGTGCACTGACACATGACTGTGAGTGGATGCAGTTTTGACCTTTAAGACAGGATAATTTGAATGGATATCATGTATTTGACCTTTATAACATTGCAATTTTTCCACTTGTACACTGGAGCGGGATAAATAAATTTTTTGGCCATGAGAAAAACATGAATTAGAATTTTAATGTTATTTAGTGAGGCAGAATTAAATGAACAGTAAATCTCAGCATTTTGCTCCCGTACCCCTCCGTCACCCGCACTCCCTGGGGGTACCTCACCGCTGCATTCCAGTTTGGGAACCACTGACCTACAGTACAGTGGCTAGAAAAAATATGTGAACCTTTTGGAATTTCATGGTTTTCTCGGTAAATTTGTCATAAAATGTGATCTGATCTTCATGTAGGTCAGGGGTATTGACAAATATAATGTGTCTAAAATAATAACATAAAATAAGTTCTGATCCCTCATGTCTTTATTGATAACAAAAAAAAAAAAAAAAAAACTCATAGTGCTTGTGGAAAAGTATGTGACCCCTTGAGTTAATTAATCAATAATAAAATTTGCAATAAAAGATGCAGGAATGAAGTGTTTAAATGATTGAAGAATAAAAAGTTTTCTGCAGGTTTTTATTTTGCATAAACTTCTAAGATTGTAGAACAGCATTTTACAAATACAGTATAAAGCATCATTGCCTTAACTTACGATCTGAAATAATAAAGACTTGAACAAGTTTGTTTTGCTATTTTCAGTTTTGTTCACTTACTTTTTTACTACTAATTTCCACTATAAGAGAAATATCTATGTATCAAAATAATGCATCATCTTTGTACAGCAAGACTGAAGGCTATGTTCATCTGAGTGTGTGCTAATCAAAGAGAAAAACATTCATTTGTGTAAATAATCTTATTTATTTATTTACTTAGAATTAACCACACAATGCTGATGAACAGAAAAATCATATCATGTGGGTAGGGATGTCACAAGAACTGATACTTTGGTACCAAGTCAATACTTGTTTTAACATTCTTAAAACATTCTTAAAACGTGATGGTTCTTGTTTTTCTGGAGTAGCGCTAGAACTGAGTCTAATGGAGGTACCAAGGTTTCAATTATTCCAGACATTGATGGGGCAGCAAATACGCACAAATGTTTTAGTCAGTAAACAAGTTGTGAAGAAGAAGAACAACAACTACAAGCACATGGGAAAAATTACAGATTGGTTCCGGTGTGTAACCGATGCTATCGTTCATTTCAGACAAAGTGAGGAAACACCTGGAATTTGGTGAAGCACCTGAAAGACGGCCCTATATTATGTCTGTTTGAGGCAGCTGCATTGTTTCCGTGAAACCAGATAACGTTATGCTCCATGTAATGTTCGCGATAGACAGTTATTTATTAATGATGCTAAAACATTACAATGTTATAAACATCCTCCTAATGTACACCATGCATCTCCATTCAGCCCGTGCCTGTCAGATAAATGTAGCTCTAATGTTACTAATAATTATTCACATGTTCATACTTTTAATAAATCTTTTGGCCTGACACCAAATCAGTGAATTTAAACTAATGCTTGCATTCAGAGTATAAGGCGTGTGTGTGTGTGTGTGTGTGTTTGTGCGTGTTTAGGAGTGCTGCACCTCCTTCTCATTGTCGGAGAGTGTTTGATAATTAAAATCTCTCTCTCTCTCTCTCTCTCTCTCTCTGGACAGTATCATTCAGTATCATATTGTATCTTATCATTAATTATATGTAACAAGATTACCACTCTATGATTTAATTTTATTTACTTATTTTACATTTGTTGTCCATCAGATGCAGCAGAGGCAGTAGTGAGTGTGTCTCCACTGCGCTGGCTGACTGAAGGAGACTCAGTGACTCTAAGCTGTGAGGTTAAACACTCCTCTACAGGCTGGACATTGCGGCACACTGGTACCACAGACGGTTTTCTCCTAGAGACAGTCAGGGTTCCCTCAGGTACAGTACAGAGCTTCTCTCAGACAGCAGCAGAGGATCTGGAGGCCTCCACTCTCAGTCCTGTTACTGTGAATCACACAGGAGTTTATATGTGCAGAGCAGAGAGAGGAAAAAAAGTCTTTCACACACGGTTCAGCAACCTGCAGCCACTGTGCATCACTGGTGAGGAAATAAATCAACAACAATGGTGTGTGTGTGTGTGTGTGTGTGGGGGGAATGGAGGGACGGAGCCAGATAAATAAACTGGTAGCCACAAAATCAGAAACTTTTACAGCTCTGAATCATTATTATTTGATAAAGTTTCATGAGCATTTTATAAACTCCAGTAATGACCAGTGAATTACTAAAAGCTAATTACTTGATTTATAAACATGTCTCAACATAATGTATATTGTTAATAAATAGTGAGCATTAATTACTTGATAGGACTTTCGCATGATTTTTACTATATCATTGCTTTTATAACGTGTGTGTTTCAGGTGAATCTCCTCCTGTGTCTCTGATCATCAATCCCAGCAGAACTCACACTTTACTGCTGACTCTCTCTCACTGAGCTGTGAGGACCAGAGTGACTCTACTGGATGGACAGTGAGAGGATACACACACAGTGAGACAGTGTCTGATTGTTCATCAGTTTCAGGATCTACATGTAACATCAGCTCCCTCTCTACATCACGCACTGGAGTTTACTGGTGTCAGTCTGAATCTGGAGGACGCAGTAATCCTGTCAACATCACAGTGCACCGTGAGTCTTCAATGTTCTCATCAGTAATAGATTAATATACATACCTGGACCTAACATTTACAAAAAATCAGTTCTCAAGTATTGTAAAGACATGAACTGATATTCTCTCTGCATCACTCTGCCTTGGTTAACATAACTGCATAGTTGTACATTTCCATAACCTTAATACATTATGAAAACTTTAATGTATAAACTACGCTCATAGTTAGTTCTTAAGTTACTTCCATGTTCTTTAAGATTGATGATGTAACTTGTGTTGCAGTCAGGATAGCACTATTAGTTACAAAACCTAGACATGTTCTATATCTACATATTTATAAAAGGTTTTTAAGTTTCACTGCTGGAGTTTCACGGTAAAGAGTTGTAAATATAATAACTCACTAACATTTATAAATATATACTGATAGGTACAGGTTGTGGTACATGACTTGATACACTATTTACAAAACATCAAACTAATAATAACAAATACAGTAAACTAGGAGTTAGAGTTCAGTGCTCCAGCCATGATTACAGTGAGAGATACGTCATGTTTTCTACAGTACAATTTCACTACAGATTAGGAAATTAGGAAGACTGTGAAGCATTTTTCATGTTGAGTTTCTTTAATTGTTTAAGTGTTTATGTTTCTATAGCGAGACCAAAGCCTGTAGTGAAAATACAGCCAGCTGAGCGCGTGTTCCTTGGGGAGAACATCACTCTCACATGTGAGATACAGACTGGAGGCAGTACCTGGCAGTATCACTGGTATAGGGATAACACAGAACTCAGTGATGCTGCAGGAAAGAAAACACACACAATCACTGATATTAAAGAGTCTGATAAAGGTGATTATACATGTAAAGGAACACAGTCATCAGACCCTAAATACACACAGACCAGTGATGGTGTTACACTGACTGTATCAGGTGAGTGTATTATATCTGTTATGTTAATATTGTCTGTTGCGTGAACAGTGAAAAGTGTAAAGGTGTATTCTGTAAAAAAAAAAAAAAAAAAAAAAAAAAAAATAAAATTATTATAAAAAAAAAAAAAAAAAAAAAAAAAAAAAAAAAAAAAAAAAAACAACCTAAAAAAAAAAAATTAAAAAAAAAAAAAAAAAAAAATTAATTATAAAAAAAAACACTTTTTCCCAACCAAATATAAATAAAAAATAAAAAAATAAAATTTTTAAATATTTAAATTTTAAAATGTTCAGCAGGTAAACTGAAGTGATGGAGCTCATTTTGAAATATAATAACTTAGATTTGAGAAGAGAATTTTACAAATATAAAACGAGAATATCAGTGAGAGATTCTATGTCTGTTTGTTCATTTGAATAATATCCACTAAAACAGTAATGTGTAGCAAAAGAATGCTTCATCTTTGTACAGCAAGACCAAAGGCATCTGAGTGTGTGTTCATCAAGAACAAAAGTCATTCACTTGTGTAAATAGTTTTATTTACTTCTTAAATCATTCACTTATAATAAACCACACAACGCTGATGAACTGAAGAACCACATCGTATAGGGACCTGCTATTGGTCTAATGTTTGTTCAGTTTCTCTTTCAGAAAATAAATGTGAACTTGATTATTTTCACAATGCTACACTCTATAAAGTAAACAATACTATTAGAAAAATGTAGGTCTAGTTATTATTTAGGTGAGACTAATAGAAACAATTTTACTCTGTAGAGGTGTAGTGCAGTAAAGATAAAACGGTAATTAAATCTTTTGTTTCTTCTTTAACAGAAAAACCTAAACCTGAACTCACATCAGACCTTAAAGGAGATGTACTGACAGGAAACTCAGTGACTCTGTTCTGTACACTGAAGCCGCAGTCTGATGGATGGAAGTTTTACTGGATCAAACCCACACAGAGCACTGAGACTGTGAAACACACTCCTACACCATCAGATCAGTTAGAGTCTCTGATGGAGGTCAGTACAGGTGCAGAGCTGGAAGAGGAAACCCAGTCTACTACACACACACAGTGATGAATTCTGGGTAAATGCTACTGGTGAGTATGGGTACTGTCCAGAACATTGTGTGTGTGTGTGTGTGTGTGTGTGTGTGTGTGTGTGTGTGTGTGTGTCTTTTATGTGCATACTGCATGCTATAAAATTGCAGTGTGAAGATAAAATATTAAACTATACATCATTTTCTTACTTTTTTCAACTAAACTAAATGTTAATATAATATTGGCATACATTTAAATATATTAATATTATTATTAACAGGTCAATCTCCTCAGTGTCTCATTTGAATACAAGTTTTGGTGTGCTGAGTCAGTTTCTATTCTTAAAGCATTTAAAAATAACTATGATGACTTATTGCTCCTTTATACCTTTTTAAGCAACTCAATTACTAATCACAAGATATTCACTTGTCTCGGAATTTATAGTGTAGAAATCTCATTAATCCTCCTTGAAATAACAACGCTTTTACACAATTTCTGAGTAAAATAAGCACAAGTTATGGTGTATGTGATGTACTGTCGACTAGAGACACATGCTGAGTGAAGGCAGGATCGACTGCGTTGATGTTTAGTCATAGATATTTGACTTATTTGCAATATTAAGCACATTTGCAAAAGAGTAAATTTGCTTATAACTGACAGATGGTCATAAAATCATCAAATTGGTCTCATTAGATTCAGGGGGCATCCCAAGTCCAACAATATGAAAAATTCCAATGTCTGCCATTTTGGATGTCGGCGCCATTTTCCATTAAGTCATAAAATGCTGTATTTTGAAACTTGGTGTGTCTTTGGGACGATGACTTGAAGGGACTCAAAACGTTTCAGAACAAAAATTATAATGCTATTTTTTAAAAATGCTAATAGCTATCAAATCTTTTTGTGTACTGTCATGAGACTGGTCTTGATAGATTCCATGGTTCACGCCAAATGATACCAATTATGTCATGGTCGAAACTTCCTGTCCGCTATTTTTAAATGTTTTGTGAAACCTACTTTTTCAAACTCCTCTTAGACTGTTTCTAGATTTCATCTAGATTCACTCATGACAAAAAGTTATTCACAGAATTGTGATAATCCATACCGTTTTCAAATGATAACCCTCATGCCCAGGTGCTATCTGAGCAGATTCAGAAGATCAACACATACTGGACACAATTTCTAAGTAGTAGCAATTTTAGTTATTTTTAAAAGTAATGTTTTTTTTGAAAGTTTACTTTTTCTAAATCCTCCTACAGTGTGCATCGGACTGTAATAAAAAACATGTCACAAAGCTTTTGCTGCTCATGGCCCCGGATAATTGGCTTGACCCTGGTATTGCTGTTTGCAGATATATTTATAAATTCTTATTAATTTTATTTTTTTTTTTTTTTTTTAATTTTTTTTTTTTTTGTATTTTCCCTCCTGTTCTATCAGATGGAAAAGCTCCACTGTCGGTACTGAAGCTCCTCAGCAGTGCAGTACGCTCTCCGTATGTGCTGGTGACCATCATTCTGGCAGTGAAATGTTACAGAGCTCAGTAAGACCTCACAGTGTTCTTCATTAGCTATAAAATTAAACCCTAACATTTAATAAGAGAGTAAATTGAAGTGTTCATGATTGTGTATTTTACAGCTGACCCTGATGAGGACAACAGACCGTACAGAGTGATAGAAGCTGAAGGCCGGTCTGAGTCTCAGGATTTTACATTATTTTTATAATCTAGCTTTTAAAATACAGCAGCTCCCAGTGCAACAGAGAACACATTCGTGTTGCTCTGTCAGAAAGTACAGTTTTAGTGATGAGTGGCTGTGATGTTTTTGTGATTTTGGTTGAAAGCTTAAAATGTTAATCATGGGTTATTTATTTTTTTTTGCATTTATTTGCACTTTTGACAGTTCCTCCAGGATTTGGGATCACAGAAATCAGCACAAAAATCTAAGAACCTCCACAATATTCTTGCAATCTTTCAAAATTAGCTCAGATTTTCCGCAGATTTGGGCCAAGACACATCATGTGACATGCAAAATGTGAATTCAGCCAAAGCCCTCTTCCATTCATGTTGAACATGAGTACAGCAAAAAACTCTCATTTACCTACAAACATCACTGTGAAAGACAGACAAATACATCACTGAAAAACAATTTCATGCAATTGCAATTTTCCAATTCAAGTAGTTTTCCGCAAAAATCACTAAAATCTCTGCAAGTTGCGTTACAATTTTTTGCAGCAAAATCAACCATTTAAAAAGAAAGAAATGCCCCAAAATCCTGTATGGACTGATTTAAGCTTTACTTTGTATTTTTCATTTAGGTTATAGTTTTTTGTTTTTTTTTAGGTATATGACTATTAGTTATTTTTTTAAATTAAGTGATTCCTAGTCTTAATGTATGTATTTGTATTACTTGCATGAATTTATTTTCATAATTTAAACTTTATTTTGCATTATTGATGTTTTTTAAGCTATATGACTTTTACTTTGTTTAAATTGAATGTTTTTGATACTGTAGCCAGCATTTACTCAATGTAGCATTTGCTCAGGGATAAATATGCAGTATGGGTTGATGCAGTGTAATATTTGTAATTAAATAGAGTAAGACTAGTAATATTTTATGAAGTAAATACTTGGGCAGATAAGTTTTGTTTAGAATTATTTTTCTAAAGGGACTGAAGTGTGCGTTTGTTCTGATACATTTTTAATAAAACAATAAAGTCTGTTATAAAAAAGGTTTCAGTTTTTACTAAATAACCAGTGGGAAAATTATTACATCTGCAATATTACATGTAAATCCTAAAGAAATCCTAAAGGCCTTTAATACTATTCTCACATTCAGCACACAGTCAACCACATTACATTAATAGACAGATTTTTTTTCTTTACTTGTTTTTTTAAAAAAATGGATCTATCTGCACTTGCATCGGACTCCAAATCAGTAACTTCACACATGATATTAATTTCTCATTGCTACAATCTAGTAATAATGAGATAGTAATATAATGAAAAATTCACTGAACAGCACTCATAACACTCCCCTTACCTTTAAGATGGAAAGCCCACAATGGACATGATGCAATGAAACATCAGGATAGTGAAATTCTTGAGTAAAAAAATAAAATGATATACATTTATATTTACATACACACATTTTTTTCTATAAATATATTTCCAATGAGGCTATTCACATGAAATTTTCACCAGTCATAGTATTAACATAAGAAATCTGGAAATATAAAGAATTCTCCACATTAAAGTCCATAAATAAATTTATGTATAATAAAGTGGAATGACAAAGGAACAAAGTATTGAAAACACTAAGAAAAAGCAGAACCCAAAGGCAAGGTAAGGCAAAGAACCAGCTGAAACCCGTAAGTAAATATACAGTGGTGTAAAAAGTGTTTGCCCCTTCCTCATTTCCTGTTCCTTTGCATGTTTGTCACACTTAAGTGTTTCGGAACATCAAACCAATTTAAACAATAGTCAAGGACAACACAAGTAAACACAAAATGCAATTTGTAAATGAAGGTGTTTATTATTAAAGGTGAAAAAAAATCCAAACCATCATGGCCCTGTGTGAAAAAGTGATTGCCCCCCTTGTTAAAAATATAATAACTGTGGTTGTCCACACCTGAGTTCAATTTCTCTAGCCACACCCAGGCCTGATTATTGCCACACCTGTTCACGATCAAGGCATCACTTAAATAGGAGCTGCTTGACACAGTAAGGTCCACCAGGAGATCCTTAAAAGCTACACATCATGCCGAGACCCAAAGAAATTCAGGAACAATTGAGAAAGAAAGTAATTGAGATCTATCAGTCTGGAAAGGGTTATAAAGCCATTTCCAAAGCTTTGGGAATCCAGCGAACGACAGTGAGAGCCATTATCCACAAATGGCGTAAGACATGGAACAGTGGTGAACCTTCCCAGGAGTGGCCGGCCGCCCAAAAATTACCCCAAGAGCGCAGCGACGACTCATCCAATAGGTCACAAAAGACCCCACAACAATGTCCAAAGAACTGCAGGCCCCACTTGCCTCAGTTAAAGTCAGCGTTCATGCCTCCACCATCAGGAAAAGACTGGGCAAAAATGGCCTGCATGGCAGAGTTCTAAGGAGAAAACCACTGCTGAGCAAAAAGAACATCAAAGCTCGTCTCAATTTCTCCACAACACATCTTGATGATCCCCAAGACTTTTGGGACAACATTCTGTGGACCGATGAGACAAAAGTGGAACTCTTTGGAAGGTGTGTGTCCAAGTATATCTGGCGTAGAAGGAACACTGCATTTCATAAAAAGAACATTATACCAACAGTAAAATATGGTGGTGGTAGTGTGATGGTCTGGGGCTGTTTTGCTGCTTCAGGACCTGGAAGACTTGCCGTGATAAAAGGAACTATGAATTCTGCTGTCTACCATGAGATCCTGAAGGAGAATGTCCGACCATCTGTTCGTGTACTCAAGCTGAAACGAACTTGGGTTCTGCAGCAGGACAATGATCCTAAACACACCAGCAAGTCCACCACCGAATGGCTGAAGAAAAACAAAATGAAGACTTTGGAGTGGTCTAGCCAAAGTCCTGACCTGAATCCTATTGAGATGTTGTGGTATGACCTTAAAAAAGGCCGTTCATGCTCGAAAACCCTCTAATGTAACTGAATTAGGACAATTCTGCAAAGATGAGTGGGCCAAAATTCCTCCAGGACGCTAAAAGCCTCATTGCACGTTATCGCAAACGCTTGGTTGCAGTTGTTGCTGCTAAGGGTGGCCCAACCAGTTATTAGGTTTAGGGGCAATCACTTTTTCACACAGGGGCCATGATGGTTTGGATTTTTTTCACCTTTAATAATAAACACCTTCATTTACAAATTGCATTTTGTGTTTACTTGTGTCGTCCTTGACTATTGTTTAAATTGGTTTGATGTTCCGAACACTTAAGTGTGACAAACATGCAAAGGAACAGGAAATGAGGAAGGGGCAACACTTTTTCACACCACTGTACCTCCTATCTGTGCAAATTAATATCGGCTGGGTTAGTAAATTGATGGTCTATAAAAAGGCTTTTCATTACAATGGTGTCACACATGAAACATCTCATGATGGGTAAAAGCAAAGAGCTCTCCCAAGACCTTCGCAACCTTATTGTTGCAAAACACATTGATGGAATCGGATACAGACGTGTTTCAAAACTTCTGAGTCCTCCAGTAAGTACCATTGGTGCCATCATCCACAAGTGGAAGTAACATCACTCCGTCATCAACCAGCCAGGCACAGGAGCTCCTCGTAAGATTTCTGACCAGGGACTCAGATGAATAGTCAGAAGTGTAGCCAACAGCCAAGGACCACTCAGAAAGAGCTCTGGAAACACTTAGAGGTACCAGATGCCATCGTCACAGTGAAAACAACAGGCAATGCCCTCCACTGCTCTTGCAATGAATTAGCTAGCAAGCTAAACTATTTGTGAACGGTCACAAGAGCTATATTATATTATATTATGCTACCTCCTTTTAAGTACATGTTTGATATTTTTTACTCTCCCTCTCTCTGACCAGCAATGCAAAATAGTCCGCTGGGCAGCAGTCGCCAAGCCCCCTGCCCCTTTTGTCTCAAAATGTAAATGGTCCCAGTGGAAAAAAAAAAGTATTATAAATATGATTATAATTATAATAAATAACAATACTTTTCTGCCACTAAAAATAGGTGAATGATAGTGATGTTTTTGGCAGAAACATTAGATGGAGATGGAGCAGTGGGCGAGTTCCTTTGCAGCACTACACAGCAGTATCTCCACAGTGAGTCTTCAAATTCCTTCACGATTCGCAGGTAACATGGAAAATGTACACCTATACTACCATGTTATTGTTAACATAGTGAATGTGGCACCATGCGAGTTATACATCAATTATAAGAAAAGTATTACTCGATTGCTGTCGCATTTCTGACAATGACATTCAGTTGTTTTTTAGTCAAAACCATTCAATGACAGTAGCACAGTTTAGCAGGTCCTCATGTATTTATTTAAGTATTAGTTACCGGTGAGTATTAGTTATTTATTTAATGACACTTTTTAATGCTTTTAAGTTTTATGGTATGTTTTGGGAAAATGCATCTAAGTGAAGTGAAATGAAATCTAAGTCCAAGTTCAACTCTCTAAAGTGTAAGGCATTCATATCTTTGAGTTCATGAAATCTAGCACTTTCATCCAAATAATACAAACAAAGTTTACAACAGCAAAAAAAAAATAACATTAATTCAACATGATTACCCCAATTCTTACTATTTCATTTAGAAAAATAAAAGTAAATGTTATTGTCTCCCAGGTTTTCACAGAACCTAAAGTGTTTCATCCATCCTTCTCCTTCCCCAAAGCTATCCAGGAAATCCTCAAATGCCTAAAGAACAATGGGTTTGAGATTGTTTTCCTTTTACAGTACACACAGGAAACTACACCTTCTTTGCACCCTTACTGGTTTGGGTTTGAATTCTTACCCTCGCAGTATGTGTTTTTCTATCTGTAATAATTTGGATCAGACAAACCTGTACATTTCCCGTATGTAGGCGGCTTTATGCATTTTTAGACGTAAGTGAAGTTCTTTTTACATTGTAATTGTGGTTTTTAAAATTGTTAAGTGTGAATGGGTATGCATTATTAATTAAATAAATACAAATAAATACATACATTTAACATGCAGCTTTGTTATATCTGCAGTGTCATTACATAATTATCTTCTGCTTATTTCTATCTATCTATCTATCTATCTATCTATCTATCTATCTATCTATCTATCTATCTATCTATCTATCTATCTATCTATCTATCTATCTATCTATCTATCTATCTATCTATCTATCTATCTATCTATTATCTATCTATCGTCATGGCATAGATTTAGTTCAAACATTGGGTGGCTGTACTGTGAATGGGTATGCTTCAGGGACATCGCTAGACCCTTTTTACTGGGGGACGAGCCCCTGTAAAATTTTGCCGTGCCCCAATAAAATTTGCCTGACAAATCATTGTCTTCTGAGTTAGATTACAGTAGATAACCGTTGGTACTTCTTAAAATATGTTTTCCTATTCATAGAACTTTATCATTTATATCATTTGAAATAGTTAAAACATGAAGGCTGATTAGAACACCAGCTGAAGCAAAAATATCCTGCCCATCCTCTTCAATCACCTTTCCCACCAGAACAAACCCCTCAGTCAGACTGAGCAGCAAAACATCCTGCAACATGACTACCTTTAGGGAAACTGAGTAAACAGGAGTAAAACAAATGACTATCTGCTTAAATTAAAGTTAACTGGACTCGACAGTAATCCTTACAATTTACAAAAGGGTGGTACATTCCTACTACTGGTTACCATAGTAACATGGATGGCAACTAACCTTCCACTTTTGTCAACAAACCATTTCTCTTGCCACTAAAATGAAACATTCTGGAGGGAGAATGATCTTGTATAAAATTCACCAGTGTATATATGCATCATATCGTACATGAAGGAGAAGCACTGTGTGCTCTTTGTCATTGGAAAGTACGCAAGCGGAAATAGCACATGCGCCACTTAGTTTAGCTTATGGCCTTGGCACTTTTAAAGCAATATAATAATAATGAAACACACATTTTTTTTTGTTCCAATCGAGCAAAATCCCTGTGTAGCTTCTATCTCAGTAAATGAGCGTCACTATCAGGGTGGTATAATAAAAAACATGGTATAAATGTAAAATGTAAACTTAGTATTCTGCAGACTAGTTTATACCAAATCTGGATATAGTAGGTAAAGAGTCTGTCAAAAAGCATTGACAGCAATAACGCGATGCAGAATTCTCCATTGTAAGTCTTCAGCTCGTTTAGTCAGCGGTGGCTTGTAAAGTGCTCTCCACTCTGGTCTGACATTTTTACCCATCTCAGAAACAGCACACCATGGTGGATCAGCTCTTTCATGTAAATCCTTTTGGTTAAAAGATTTGTTCAAGACTTTATACAACTTTTTTAACCACTACATACATGCAAATCCATATCTGTCAACTTCTCAGACTCCGAACAATTTCACTCTCTCTCTCTCTCTCTCTCTGTACTTCCTCTTTTATTCACATAGTTTTAAGACTCCCACGGGAAATAGTTTACACACCCCTCTTAATATTGCAGTTTTTTGTGATATATATATATATATATAAAAAATCAACCAAGATAAATCATGCTAGATCTATTTCCAACTTTACTGTTATATAGAAAGGAACAATAATAATAATATATACATATAATTTAGGGGGGTTAAAAACAACTGGATTACTACTAGTTTAAAGCGCATTTTACTTGTAACAGTGTTTTGGGTAAGAGTCTGCCAACTTAACACAAATTGATCTGGCAATTTTATTCCAGGGGTATAACCTGGCCTGGGTATTAGGAGCTGTAACAGGGGCATTAGCTGGACTGTTAATAATAATTAGCTGGCTGAGCCCAGATTCCTCTCCATCAAAAAAAAATAAAAAATGCTTTCATGCAGTGTTTTCTTGCATGTAAGGGTTAATTGCTTAAAAATGTGAAAAGTTGACAAAAAGTTGGATTCATAATAAAACTTTTGAATGTTATCACTGTTCGCAGGACTAGCAGGCAGATCAAATTTAAAGCAGCATAAAATGTTTGGCTATCTAACACAAAACTAGGTTAGTTTTGTGTCCCTAGCCAAGAGGATACACAACTAAGCTGTCACTATATCGGTTTAGCTGCTACAGTACCATGCAAAGTATGTTATCTGTCCTTATGCTCTACAAATATCATATTCACGTGACTTGAAACTCATATAGAGATTTACACACCTTGTTTTCCTTTTCAGCATGGGAGGATGTTAGTGTTTCAGTTTCAACCCCTTTACTGTTCAAAAAATTATCTGCAATATCCATTTTTTACTTCCAGCAACTGAAACCTGAAACCGTAGATTTTTTCTTTAGCCCCGAATAATTCTTCACTTGGAGCAGTTTGTCACTATGTCAAGATCGCTGTGCTGTAATCTTCAGTGAACGGAGGCAAGACCAATCGGTTTACAGGGAATCATGTGGAAGTACTCATGTTTTATTTCCTGAAAGGCCTCAATATTGCCAAATGCTAGCTCATACATTCAGTGTGAGGGGAAAACCGGATATAAGCAGATTTATTTATTTATTTGTTTAATTTAACTAGTAAAGAGGTTGAAACTGAAACACTAACATCCTCCCATGCTGAGAAGCAAAACAAGCTGTATAAATGTCTATATGAGTTTGAAGGTTTGCACATGATATGAGCAGAGCATAAGGACAGATAACAAACTTTTGCTGCATTCCGCCATGTCGGAATTACCGATAATTATTAGATGACAACCAATACAACAAACAATAAAATCTACAAAAAAACAACGGATAACTGTTTCATTCGATAAGAAGACATGAGCATAAAATGAAGTGAAGTACAAGTCATTTATGATATTGGAAAAAAGAGCCACAGTGGCGTGTGCATTTGATTTTCCAATTTTGCGAGGGGACCTCCTGTGCACAGCCCTCTTCAAGTCATTCCTCAGATATTGATTTGATTTAAATCTGGGCTCTTAAAACACTGAGCTTCTTCTTCTGAACTGTTTCTTTGTTGAATTGGATTTGTGCTTTGGGTCATTATCATAATGGAAGGTATTTTTTTTCTTCATCTTCAACTGTCTGCAAGTTTTGGAGAGCCCTTGCAGAGGCCTAATAATAATAATTAATTTAATTACTGCTAATTTAAGTGATTTATATCATACTAAATACTGAAAGAGATCTGACTGCTGTGTAGACAGTACACAGATACTAGTCCAGGCTCTTGTCATCTCTAAACTGGACTACTGCAACTCACTGCTTTCAGGCCTCCCGGCCAGCTCCATCAAACCCCTTCAGATGATTCAGAATGCTGCGGCGCCCTTGTCTTCAACCAGCCCAAGACTACTCATGTCACACCCCTCTTCATCTCCCTCCACTGGCTTCCTGTAGCTGCCCGCATCAAGTTCAAGGCCTTGAGGCTCACCTACAAGACCTTGTCATGAACAGCACCCTCCTACCTCAACTCTCTCCTGAAAGGCCTACATTCCCTCTCGCAATCTGCGATCGAATAGCAACCGACGCTTTAGTAGTTCCCACTCAGCGAGGCATAAAGTCCCTTTCCAGAACCTTCACACTTACCGTTCCCCAGTGGTGGAATGCACTTCCGATCTCAATCCGGACTGCAGAATCTCTCACTATCTCAAAAAACAGCTAAAGACCCACCTTTTCTGTGAACACCTAACCAACTCCTTAAAAAAAACAAAAAAACAAAACAAAAAAAAAAAACCACACAGAATGCACTTACACCTCTACTCTGTACACTTTGCTTCCTCTGGTATTCAATTAATGGATCTTGTATAGTAGCACTACTTGTATTGTTCCCTGCTTGATATATCGCTTTGCTTATTTGTAAGTCGCTTTGGATAAAAGCGTCTGCCAAGTGAATAAATGTAAATGTAACGTAAGCGTTTTATATCCATTGTATGTTCAGTCATGTAGGGACTCTCTCTCTCTCTCTCTCTGCTCTCTCAGGTGTGATTGGTCTTTAGAAACACAGGAAGTATCACGTCTTTAACACAGACATTTCTCATTCAGTCAGTCATCAGTGTGTCAGGATGGAGCTCCGTCCACTCTGTGTGTTTCTCTGTGAGTAAATGTTCTCTGTTTATCTTCATTACAGTGATTGGTAGTGAATTAAGTTTCTAATTAACAGGTTGAGAGTCCTGTAATCAGGTCCTGTGTGATTATTTATCTGTAGTTCAGGATGCTGAATGTAGTGGGAAAAGGAAATCTGCATTTTTGTGGTATGTTTACATTCCACTCATTTTATTTTATGAGTAAAATATGAAATAGTCACTGTATTAAATCACCAACTGCATGCTTATCCATTAGTACTCAGTATTTATTTAGAATTTTACAGTTTATAGTTTATTTAACATTTTTTTGGTGATATTCTCTGTACACTAACATTTGTAAAGTGAAGAAAGTTGCTCTTGCAGATATACTATAAACCTCTGCAGGCCTTAGTGTTTGGGAGGAGACCGTGCCAAGAAGACAGGAAATCCAGCGGCATTTATATTGATAGAGACATGACGCGCTGTGTTCATCAGATCAGAGCAGATGCTGCTTTTAGTAAATCTATTTGAGATTAATGTAGCATATAAAGTGTGATACCAGCTAACAGTTCATATTATACCACCATGCTGTTGAGTGCTGGTTGCAAGACAAAGCACAGGTTTATATTAATGTTGTCACACTTTATCATGTCTTTATAAAGTGACTTGTACAGGGACTTGTATAGCCGAACATAACCATGGCGTTTAACTGACAATTTCATAATGGTTAATATAGTGATGTTTTCTGTTTTCTGTTTTCTGTTCAGTTTTTATTTATCATTTATGGAACATTTATGGAGTCTTGAGGGTCAGTGCTTTGTAATATTCAGTATGTTTTCCATCATGAGAAAGCCTTTATTCCACTAGAAAGACATGTAGAGTAATATAGATTGTCCTTTTGTGGTTTCAATGTAACATGACAACAGTGATTGCCTGGATATTTTTGTAACCATACGTGTGAAAAAAACAGATGCTGATGAAGGGGAACAACAGCTATTAGTTGCTATAACTTTAGTGACAACAACAAATGACTTGTGGTTTGTGCCTTGTGGCTGTCACACAATATTAAACATGACTATAAATGGTAAAAATGATGGCATGTTTATTATTAAGATAAACATTGTAACTGTTGCCATATTGCTGTGGTATAAGAGGAATAAAACACTTCAGGACATGCGGTTATTGGAATATAATCAACTTTGGAATGGTAACAGTAAATCCACTTCACATTGAGCCACATCACACCACCCTGTTGTTAGCTTATTTTCTTACAACAGCAAGCCACCCAAGCTTTATTGTATACTTCATCTGTTATTTCTTCTGTTTCTTCCCCTACTTTTAGTGCTGATGGGACTCATCCACTGCATAACAACAGGTGATTCTTATTATTTATTTATTTATTTTCCCCTTCAATATACAGTGGCTATAAAAGTCTACACACCCCTGTTAAAATGGCAGGTTTTTGTGATGTAAAAACATGAAACCATGATAAATCATGTCAGAACCTTTCTCCACCTTCATTACAACTTACAACGTTTAAGAATTAAGTGAAAAACAATCAGAAACATATTGGGGGGTAAGTAACCATAAAACACTTTCAATTTGCTAGCTGCATAAGTGTGCACTCCCATAAACTAATAAATTTTTGAAGCACCCTTTGCTTTTATTACACCACTCAGTCTTTTTGGCCAAGAGTCTATCAGCGTGTCACGTCTTGTGTAAATAATAGTGATGGAAATGAATTCCTTTATAGAAACAGTAGTGATTTTGTTTCTGTTTCTTACGAAAGTCCTAAACCTGTGGTTATAAAGCCTGATACACAGGTGTTCAGAGGAGAGAAAGTGACTTTCAGGTGTGACATACAGGGAAGAGGAGACACTGAGTGGACATACGACTGGTATAGGGACCATAACACATTCTACACATACCACACAACACAGGAGATCAGCATCAGTGATTATTACAGTGGTGAATACACCTGCAGAGGGAGGAGGAGAAGTGACTCTCAGATCTCAAAGACGAGTGATCCTGTTAAACTCACTGTATCAGGTGTGTGTGTGTTATTATATATATAAAAGTTATCACTAGTTCCAGATTTTATTATACTTTGTTTTTTTTTGCACCAGACATACCTTTTGGAATTGTCAAGCCTGACCTGATTGTTCTCATCAGACACACATTTTGCCACATAGTTGGACGTGATTTAGTTTAGCTTAGATTTACTGGGTTGTTTTTTTTTTGAGAAAGGGCATCCGTCTAGCCACCCTACCCCATAGCCCAGACATGTGAAAAATATGAGAGATTGCTGTCACATGTTGTGTCCTGGGATGGACTGGCACCCTGTCCAGGGTGTACCCCGCCTTTTGCCCGATGCTCCCTGGGATAGGCTCCAGGTTTCCTGAAAAGGAGTAAATGGTAGAAGATGGTTGGATGGATGGGTGTTGTCACATGCAGAGAGAAATCAGAACTGTTAAAAGGGATCTCCTGTTCATGGTAATGACAACTGTATGATAATTACATTTGAACATGAGTTTGAATGTGACTGGTTTATTCTGAACTGTCACGGTATGTCCAGCAGAGAGCACTGTGGCTCGATCCGGGATGAGTCATGTGACATTGTTTTGTTCACTCACTTCCAGGATTGAGCATTAGCGTTATGGGTCACAGGTGTTGGAGGTTTGAGTTAATGGCAATTGTTATTTAAACGCCAAAGATACTGAGCACGGTGCTCGTTATTGTTTGTGTTAATTGTAGTCATTGTTCTGTTCGTAGCGGTCGTGCCCAGAAGGACATTGCTCTATACCGCGTTGGCTTTGAGTTTTGTATTTCTGTTTAATAAAGCGGTTTGATCTGCATCCACCTCCCGGCTACGAACCGTTACATGAACATAGCCACATCCCCAATTATTCAATAAAATTTTATTTGTTTAGTGCTTTTTACAATAGATATTGTCTCAAAGCAGCTTTTCAGAAATATATAAACACGGTATACAGATATTAACAATGCAGTTTTATCCCAACTGAGCAAGCCACAGAGTGGCAATGGTGGCAAGGAAAAACTCCCTAAGATGTTAAGAGGAAGAAACCTTGAGAGCGGGTGAGAAAAGATCATGAGGACTGTGCTTGGTGTAACCGAAAGTCTACTCATGGTAGGCTTGAGTAAACAAATGCATTTTAAACCGAGACTTAAACACTGAGACTGTGTCTGAGTCCCGAACACTAATTGGAAGACTGTTCCATAACTGTGGAGCTCTATAAGAGAAAGATTGTTTCCCTGTTGTAGCCTTCACTATTTGAGGTACCATCAAATAGCCTGCATCTTTTGATCTAAGTAGGCGTGGCAGATCATAGAAAACCAAAAGATTGCTTAGATACTGTGCCCTAGACCATTTAGTGCTTTATAGGTTAGTTAATAATAGTATTTAATAATAAATGCGAGTTTTCACTGGGAGCCAATGCAGTGTGGATAAGATCGGAGTGATGTGGTCGTATCTTCTGGTTCTAGTTAGGACTCAAGCAGCTACATTCTGGACTAACTGGAGTTTGTTTATGCTCCTACTGGAACATCCAGAGAGTAAGGCATTACAGTAATCTAGTCTAGAGGTGACAAAAGCATGAACTAATATTTCCACATCATGTAGTGACAACATATATCTTATCTTAGAAATATTTCTGAGATAAAAGAAGGCTATCCTAGTAATATTATCTACATGAGCATCAAATGATAGACTGGAGTCAATAATCACTCCAAGATCTTTTACTGCTGTACATGATGAAACAGAAAGACCATCCAGAGTAACCATGTGATCAGAAAGCTTACTTCTAGCTACACATGGTCCTAATACAAGTACTTCTGTCTTATCAGAATTAAGTAAAAGGAGATTATTTAGCATCCAACGTCTAATGTCCTTTATTTAACGTCTAATCCTCATCTTTATTAAGCTGGTGTCTGTCATCTGGCTTCACTGAAACAAACAACTGTGTATCATCAGCATAACAGTGGAAGCTAATTCCATGTTTATGAATAATTTGACCTAGAGGTAGTATATAAAATAAAAAGCAGTGGGCCTAAAACAGAACCTTGTGGAACACCAAACCTTACCTCGGTATGCATGGAGAAGTCTCCATTTACATCTATGAACTGATAACGATCGGTCAAATAAGACCTGAACCTTAACACCTTATAAAAGGATGTGCACACATATGCCAGATTATTGTAACTTTTTTATTTTTCCTATTTTTCCCTAAAATGATTCTGATTGTATTTAATTTATTTTTTATACTTTGTAATTTTACATTGAGGGTGGGAAAAGTACTGACACGGTTTATCTTGGTTTAATTTTTATTTACATCACAAAATCCTGCTATTTGAACAGGGGTGTGTAGACTTTTTATATCCACTGTATATGTAAAACTCGGTCTGTTCCATTAAAGGATGATGAAGACAAGTGGCTCAAATTAGTAAAATCATATGAATAAATACATGTATTGTAAATTAGATAACTTTATTAATCTTTCTGCCTTAAGAACATTAAACTTTACTCAGTGTTTAGATCTTTACACATATAGCTTCAGTGAGAACTTAGACTATAAGAGCTTTTAATATAAAAGCATACACACACAGGCAGGATCTGTAACGCATGGATTGTCTCTTGTGCTGCTTCGTCTCTAGCATTTTTACACGTGTACATGGTTTCTTTGAAGAGATGTTGTAATAGGACTGGGTCTTCTTTACACTTTATGGCAGTGAACACAGAGTACAATGATGTGGATGTGTGTGTGTGGATGTGTGCGTGCGTGTGCATATTCATGTTCATATGCCACATGTTAGGATGGATGGATGCCACATGTTTTACAGATTTTATTGTTTATGTTATGGTCTTGTTATAAATATTCGTATTTGAAATGTTAATACTTTGGAAAGGCACAAAACACATATGAGCATAAAATATTTTATTATTATTTTAATGATTTTCATCATTTTAAAGTAATAAATAAATGACTAAATAAGTATAGGGGATTAAAGTACACATTATTGTTGCTTCTTATTTATTTATTTATTATTAATCTGATTTTGGCTACTAGTTTGTAATTTGTATGATTTACGAAGATTGATATAATGCTGGGGGGTACGCGTGGCTTAGTGGTTAGCACGTTTCAGGGTCCGGGGTTCAATTCCCGCCGTGGGGGGGTTTCCTCCGGGTACTCCGGTTTCCTCCCCAGTCCAAAGACATGCATGGTAGCTTGGTAAATTGTCCGTAGTGTATGAATGATGTGTGAGTGTGTATGTGATTGTGCCCTGTGATGGACTGGCACCCTGTCCAGGGTGTACCCCGCCTTGTACCTGATGCTTCCTGGGATAGGCTCCAGTTCCCCGCGACCCTGAAGCAGGAATAAGCGGTTGAGGATGGATGGCTGAATATAATGCTGGTGCATCATGATAGAAACACCTCTTCCTTATTAGAAAGAAATTAAGACATGTAGCATGTTTTAGCTATAAATCTATGTATATACTTGTTTAAAAGTGATGAATATGAAAATCATGGATACACCAAGAAACTTGTCTGTATTATTTTTAAAGACTAATTAGATTGTTTGTATCTAGGTAAAAGGGCATTAGACACACTATACAGCTATCTTCATGCTTAAAAGCAAAAAAAGTGCACATGCATAACCAGAGATTCTATGAGTAGAGACAAGCCACTGCTTGAAATATGAATGGAACAGCACATAACATTAACCATGGTGGCTGTATTATGTAAGCACCACGGGCAATTGCTTTAAGACTACACAGAAAGCCCAGCTTCCCCCTAAAAGTTCATTAAAATTCAGCATAGAAATGTTTACCAAAATGTTTATATTATTCAATAATCTTGTTGGAATTCAATATTTAGTGACGCAAATGATCAAATATCTCACTGCAATATTGGGTTGTTTGTTTATTTAACTTTTTTCTTTATTTCCAGTGGACAGTGCAGCATGTGTAAAAATCTCCTTTGAAGCCTGTGACACAGATAACAGACACTCAGTGAAACTCATGCGCCTCTTGATGTGTATTACAGATTTGTACACAAAAATTTTAGATTTAACATATTTCTTTATACTTCATTGTATGTTAACAGGAAATAGAGATCTTTTGTAAAATGAATGGTTATAGAATGGGCTACACCTGACTTTGACAGATCTGTAATTTAAATATAATGTGTATTGCTGATCAGGGTTTCACTTCGTCACAATCTTTGAACTCCATTTCCCAGAACTCAGCACAGCCTACAAACATGACCCTGAGAACAACAACATCCAGAACTTCTCACACTCTCCTGATTACTGATTACACACCTGGACTCACAGTATATAAGGACTCTCAGCACTCAAATTCATTGTGAAGTATATACTTAGTTTTGCCTTAGTACACTTGATGGTACCAAGCTCCCCTTTATTCTCTCGGCCACACTTTGAGCACAGTTCACAAATCCAGACCAAATCAAAATCTTAAACCAAATAATGTGCAGATGGGTGGTTGGGAACAAACTCTGCTAGCTATAATGCTCATCTATTACTGATGCTATTTTAACAGTGGAACTATCAAAAAGGTCATTTATGGCAACATTATTAACATGTCATTTGATGGTACATTGTGCCTTAAAACGTTAAGACAATTATGATTTATTTTGTATATGTCGTCACCATATGGAAAGCAATTACTGTGTATGCCTCTGCTCACGTCCGACATGTTTCTAAATTGTTTTATGCACGTGAATGACTTACATCATCAGACAGGCATTGTTTTAAGCAGTGTTATAGCACAGAGATGATCATATGCTGTACACTGATATTTGCAAACTATGGTGAGAATTCTAGAGGATATACTGCAGGCCTCTTCAACATCATTTTTAAGTTCATGCGTGCTTTATCTAGCTTGCAGAACTTGATACACCCTGCATTTCAAGATGTGGGGGCTCTATAGCTATTAAAAGAAATGTATTTGTACCAGTTTCAGCCTGACATATTGAAATATTTATAATGTATATATGGAAGACTGTTCCATAACTGTGGAGCTCTATAAGAGAAAGATCTTCGCTCTGCTGTAGCCTTCACTATTCGAGTAAAAAGTAAAAAGCAGTGGGCCTAAAACAGAACCCTGTGGAACTCCAAAAGTAACCTTAGTATGCATGGAGAAATCACCATTTACATCTACGAACTGATAACGATCGGTCAGATAAGAGAGGACTGTTCCCTTAATGCCAACAACATTTTCGAATCTATCAAGGAGAATAGTGTGATCTATAGTATCAAAAGCTGCACTAAGGTCGAGTAACACAAGCAGCGAGACACAACCCTGATCAGAGGTCAGTAGAAGGTCATTTATTACTTTAATCAACGCTGTCTCTGTGCTATGATGAGGTCTAAATCCTGACTGATACATTTCATGAATGTTGATTCCTATCTAAGTATGAGCATAACTGCTTTGTTACAACCTTTTCTAAAATCTTAGAGATGAAGGGGAGATTTGATATAGGTCTATAGCTGGACAATTGAGACTGGTCAAGGTCCGTTTCTTTTTTTTTTTTTTTCGTTTATTCATTTTCATATGATTTATTTACATGTGATTAATTTACATGTGATTCATTAGGGTCAAGTATTTTAATCAAAGGTTTAATAACTGCTAATTTAAGTGATTTAGGTACAGAGCCAGTACTTAGGGAAGAATTGATTATATTTAAAAGTAGTTCAATTACTCCTGGACAAATCTGTTTAAACAAACATGTAGGTACGGGATCTAGTATGGAAGTTTATGAATTGTCTGAAGAGATTAATGTAGTTAATTCGGTCTCTCTAAGCAGAGCAAAAGACTCTAAACATTGATCTGATATTGCTACATTATCATCTAATGGGTTTGTTACAGTATTGTCCGGTTTTAATTTAATGGCCTGTATTTCATGTCTAATATTTTCAACCTTATCAATGAAAAATTTCATGAAATCTTCACTGCTATGTAATGATTGAGTGTTTCTCTCTGTAGTGGTTTTATTCCTAGTTAATTTTGCTTCCGTGTTGAAATGGAATCTATAGTTGTTTTTGTTATCTCCTATTAAGGTGGTGAAATAGATTTTTTTAGCATCGCAAAGAGATTTCCTATATTTCAGTAGACTGTCCCTCCAGGCTGTTTGAAATATCACCAGTTTGGTTTGACGCCATTTACGTTCTAATTGTCGAGATGTTTGTTTTAAGGTTCGCGTTTGATCGTTATACCAGGGTGCTAAATTTTTCTCTAATTATTTTTCTTTTGAATGGAGCCACTCTATCTAGCGTGTAGCGGAGTGGTGACTCCAAGCTTTCAGTCGCCTGATCGAGTTCAATGGGAGCAGACGGTGATCCAAATCTAATTGATGTTTCTCCGAGATATTTATGAAGCTCGATGCAGTAGCTGATGTGTAGGTACGTTTTACGCAGTAGCGAGGCGGAAATATTATGATTATGAAATATTATGATAATAACCACAGATATATTTTTCGGGGGGAATTACAGTGAAGCTTATTGGTTCAATTTATTTTCATAAGTATAGTGTTATAATACAGTATAGTACTATAGATATCACTTTTGTATAAAAACACATTTTTCCCCACATTAATGTACTGCTTGAGACACATTTTTATAATTCAAATCCAAAATGATACAAACTAAAACACAGATTAAATACAGTGTTTTTAATGTTACTAAATTATTTTTATTACACAATCATAACGAAAGTGACAGGCAGTGAATACAGAGGGAAAGAGAGAAGAAAGAGTAGCAGAGGATGGTGAGAGAAATGAACAGAAAGATTGTAATGTTGAAGGCAGAGAGACAAGAAGAGATGAGACACATGGAGCAGGTTATGGAGAGCAGAGAGATAGAGCACAGGAGACACAAAAGGAAACGACTCAGACCACACATGCAGAGCAATTGTGGAGTAGACCAGGCTGAGATGAGAGGTGATAGAGCTGATGTCAGACAAAGAGACACATTTCTACACTGACATGCCCACTGACATGGTTTTAAAACTATTATTATCCAACATCTTAAAATGCACATACGTCAATCAGGGAAATCAGTATTTTTCATCCCCAACCCCTCTAGAAAACGTAGTTTTTGGACCTCTGTATTTTTAAACCCTGCATAGGGCCATGCTAACGGCGTCTCTGGTGAAACATTTCATTACTCCACATACACAAAACTATACACATTTTGGGAGTCTACGAGCTCACTTTATAACCCTGAAGGATGCTGGAATGTACCAAATTATAATGTATGTTTTATGTGAATATTCTTTCAGAAAGAAGTGATTAGATATTGTGTTTTAATAAACAATAATGTTATTACATTGTTATACTATTCATGTTAATGTGGCATTGCGGAGGAAAAATCCTGATCAGGAAGTGTTGGTTGTTACGATACGTGACCGTGGTGTAGACGGAGGCAGACTGGACACGGGCGTAGGCGCAGATCGATGTTTTTATTTACACGCTTTGAAGATACAGGACACACTCTTCTTTCAAAGCACAGAACGTAAAGCATAACGTTAACTCAAATTACTTCCGTATTGAACTACAACTCAAAACACAGATTCACGTATATACATATGTAAGCATATATACACAAACATAATCACGAGCGACGCGCTCGGGAAACACAGGTCCATAAATAGATCAGGTGATCACCCTAATCGCCGACACCTGCTGAGTGTTCGCGGCCACGCGCAGCCGTTCGCGGCCACGCTCAGCCATGCGGCCTCACCGCGCCTGCTCGTGCCCGACTCAACTGCGCCACAGCGGCCCCCAGTGGCCGTGTCCACAGTACCCCCCTCCAAAAGGGTGCTCCGCGGAGTACCCAAAAACCCCCTCCTACCGGGGGTCCTGGGCCCCTGAAAGACTGTCTCTTGCAGACTCGAAGAGAGGCTGTCCTGGCCGGACAGCGGCTGGGTGGATCGAACCTCACCCAACGGAGGTCCCGGGCCCCCGTGAATACAGTCTCTTGCTGGGTCAGGAAGAGAGGCTTTCCTAGCCGGACAGCGGCTGCTTGGGTCGATCCTTCCCGCTGGGCTGAAAACAGACTCGACGCCCCTGGCGGCTCTGGAACGCCGCGCGCGCCGTCCCTGGACAGCCTGTGATGCTGAGCGCCCCCCTGTCGGGTCGGGAACGTACGGATGCTCTCAGCGGGGCTGGTGGATGGAGGCATAGCATCCTCCGCCGAGGCCTCTCCGTAGGCCCCCAGGGTGCAGCCCGCTGTCGCCCTGGCCCCCCCAAAAAAAGTTTCAGGGTTGACTTCCCGGCTGGGTAGGCTGGGCACTCAGGGACTCTGGACTCTGCTTTCAACCTTGAGGCTCTTCTGTTCAACTCTGAGGATTCACTTCCATTCGACTCTGAGGATTCACTTCCATTCGACTCGGAGGATTCACTTCCATTCGACTCGGAGGATTCACTTCCATTTCGACTCGGAGGATTCACTTCCATTCGACTCGGACGCGGGTGGTTGCGTGGCGCCCCAAACGCGGGGAGGCTGTGCTTGAACTTGCACTTCACGGGACTGAGTCTGGATCTGAGGTGGTGCATCGTGTAGTGGGCTTGGAACTGCGTTTGCGCATCACGGAACTGAGCTTGGGTTTGGCGTAGCTGTCCACTGACAGGAGGCTTCGGCTTGACCGCTTTCTTTAACTGCTGTATACGGTCCCTCAGTTTTCTCTTCTGCCATTCCAGCTGCTGTCGTACTGTTGCATGCTGTAAAGCCACGTGAGGCTCATACTCTAGCTCCGTGTTCAACCTGTCCACGAGTGTGTCTGTTTTCGCCACTCGCTCCATCACGAGCTCAAAGTCCTTCTGTTTGCTTGCAAGTCTGTGTCAGTTGTGACATGCACGCCTGCAACTCCTGTTTCTCTTCTTGGAGGGATGCTATCAGGGAGTGACCCCTGGTTACCTCCTCATGTGTGTGTGTCTGTCCTGCAGTACCTGCTTCAGACGGTGATCGGCTGCAGACAGATCCCTCATCAGTTGTTCCCTTTCGGCTGCCAGACCGTTGACTGTGCGTTCTTTATCGTTGGCGCTGCTCAATGCTGCATCTCTCGCCCCTCGGAGTTTCTCCGTCTCACGCATCTGGTCCCCGAGCTGAGTCTCGGCCTGTTTTAGCTGTCCACGTGTTTGATCAAGAGCTTCTA
This sequence comes from Ameiurus melas, assembly GCA_012411365.1. Classification (NCBI taxonomy): domain Eukaryota; kingdom Metazoa; phylum Chordata; class Actinopteri; order Siluriformes; family Ictaluridae; genus Ameiurus; species Ameiurus melas. Next base: position 36,634 of record JAAGNN010000050.1, on the reverse strand, counting down.
CCTTGAGGATGAATCGTGCTTCTTGCTCAGAAAGTTCCATCTCCAGCCTTTTCTGTGCTGCTTCCGCTTGTGCTCTTAACCTTCGTTCATCCTTGAGCTCCGCCTCCATCTTACACGCTTGGTCCAGCTTTTCATCCTTTTCGGCCATTATCACTTGTAGGAGTGGAGCCGCTTCTCCACGCTTTTCGTCTCTCCTCCTCCTCAGTTGCTCACTCAGCTGTTTGTGCTCTTCATCTAGCTGACACAGCAGGGAATCGGCAACTCGTTTACGGAGTGTCTCCTCGTGCAGCGACACCTGTGTTGTCTGCAGCTGTGTTTCGGCTTCAGACAGACGGTGGCGTAAACTCTCCAGTTCTAGCTGCATCTCGCACATTCTGTCAGTCCTTTCCCTTCTCTGCTTGCCATCATCCTTCCTCCTTGGCGTGGCAGTGACTGGACTCGGAGGCGTGGCTGTGATCCGAGTCTTAGTGCGAGCTGGACATGTGGCAGGGACTGGAGACGTGACGAGGAAGGGAGACGTGATGAGGACTGGAGAGGTGATGGGGTATTGAGACTCAGCCGGCTGTGCTGTGGTGTTCGTGTTTACCTCCTTCTGATGTCTCACGTGCTTGTGGAAAAGAGGTCCATCATCAGCTGGCCAAATCACATCCACGAGCACTTTATCCAGGTCATACTTAGTTCCACGCTCTCCAAATTCCTCAAAGAATAAGTCCGTGAACTGTTGGACATTCTCCAGCACTCCGCGTCTCGTTGCCGCAACTCGCTGTGCCCATGCGCAAGCCGGATCGCAAAAGCGAGAGGTGATGAACCGGATAAACTGTCCCTCAGTCGGTTTCGGTTCGCTCAGGCTGGAGAAATAACTCGGATAGTCACGGATGAAGAACTCCAGACCGCCGTAACGACCAGAGTATCGGTCCGGCATTTCTTCCCTAAACCGCTGCGGAAACTGCACTGAATCCAGGGCGGGGATACCGGTTGGTGAGTCGCGAGTTCGGCGTCCTTGCCGTACTGCCGCGGCTTCTCTGGTGAGGCGGTTGGATCTCCTCATGATCTGCTACGCCCTTGGGTGGCTCGTGATTTCTGTTACGTTACGTGACCGTGGTGTAGACGGAGGCAGACTGGACACGGGCGTAGGCGCAGATCGATGTTTTTATTTACACGCTTTGAAGATACAGGACACACTCTTCATTCAAAGCACAGAACGCAAAGCATAACGTTAACTCAAATTACTTCCGTATTTAACTACAACACGTATATACATATATCTATATAAACATAATCACGAGCGATGCGCTCGGGAAAGACAGGTCCTTAAATAGGGCAGGTGATCACTCTAATCGCCGACACCTGCTGAGAGTTCGCGGCCACGCGCAGCCATGCGCGGCCTTGCTCGTGCCCGACTCAACTGCGCCACAGCGGCCCCCAGTGGCCGTGTCGTCACAGGTTTCAAGTTTCAATTATAATAATGTGTTTGTTCAAACAAAAAACCTCTTCTGTTTTCATTTCTTTAAGGGTCACTGTAAATAATAATAATTGTGTAATACTGTGAAACAGTGATATTTTCTGAGACGGTTATCGTACCATTCAAATCTCATACCGCTGCAACCCTACTCTATTCACCCATAAAAATAAACTGATGTAGAGTAGAGAGAGATTAGAGACCTGCATCATCACACTGCAGTTATTTTCTGACCCTCACTTCAATCTCAGTGAAGCTTTACATTTAATATCCCTATTTTCATTCTCATCATTTTACTAACTGAAAACTGTCAAATAATTTGAAAGTAGTCATAAGATGTTTAGTGACATCACAGAGAGAGTAATACTGTTTTACTGTAGAAGTGATTAGTGTAGTAAAGACTTCACATCCTGAACTTGTGTTTCATTTCTAACAGAAAAACCTAAACCTGAACTCACATCAGACCTTAAAGGAGATGTACTGACAGGAAACTCAGTGACTCTGTACTGTACACTGAAGCCGCAGTCTGATGGATGGAAGTTTTACTGGATCAAACCCACACAGAGCACTGAGACTGAGACTGAAACACACTCCAACACCATCAGATCAGTTAGAGTCTCTGATGGAGGTCAGTACAGGTGCAGAGCTGGAAGAGGAAACCCAGTCTACTACACAGACTACAGTGATGCACTCTGGGTAAATGTTACTGGTGAGTAAGAGACTTTCTGTTAAGTGATTCTGCACAACACCGAACATATTAACAACATGTGAGCAGAGTCACAATATAGCAACATTTACACAGCTACATACAGAGAACTCTTTCAGCTAAATCATGTTATTAAAGTATAGAGAGACAGTGTGAACACGGCTGAGCAGGGCTGGTGTGAGGTGAGCTGGAAAGACAGTGGAACAACACTAGTTTAGCTTTGGTAGAAAATGTCACCAAAACCTGTAAAACCTCTTTTGAACAAGCTGCTCAGAGGCTGTAAAAGGGGCTTCATAAAGTTACTGCTTCAGAAACATCAACATGCTCGAGTGGAGACCTGCCTGAGTGTGAATGAGTGAAGGGACGGAAGGTCGAACTTTTATACTGAACCACTGAGAAGGCTGTAGAATCTGACAGAATGAGAGTTCAGAATCCTAAAAAGAAAAAAAAAAGTTCAACAAAGCATGTGTTTTCTTGGAAAATGGGAGATTAGAGTAATGATGGTTCAGTGGTTAAAGGCGGTGTAACTGATCAGACTTACAGTGATGAATAAAGATGTTTATGCCAGAATTATTGTTTTCTAACATCATGTTTTCTTCTTTTTATTAAATAGACCTGTTAAAACTGTGATTAAATTTTACCCATTCAGTTATTTCTAGTATTATTGTGTATCTTTTACCTTTAGTGTCTTGTTCCCTTGCTGTCACTCAGTGTTCCTAAAGATGAATATTCAGGAAAACAGGACAGAAAACACATTGTAACTCAGACATGAATCAATAGTGAAAAAGATCTAAATGATCAGAACAGTAACTTGATTAATTTTAGGTTTGAGTCAGTTTTCCTAACTGTGATCTACATTTACTTCATTAGTAGTGATTGTTAAAATGACTCAGTCCACCTCTGACAGAACTTAATCATTTACATGTGAGCAGATATACTGTATTCTATTTTAAAATATTACCCATCATTTAAATAATGCTCTCGGGAATTAATACATACATAATTTTTTTTATTTTATTTTTTTACAGAGAGTCCTAAACCTGTGGTGACCATAAAGCCTGATAAACATGTGTTCAGAGGAGAGACTGTGACTCTCAGATGTGAAATACAGGGAGGAGGAGACACTGAGTGGACATACAGCTGGTATAAGAATGATAACACACTCTCCCCGTCCCGCACAACACAGGAGCTCAGCTTCAGATCAGTTAGAAATGATAACAGTGACAAATACACCTGCAGAGGGAGGAGAAGTGACTCTCAGTACTCAGAGATCAGTGAAGCTGTTACACTCACTGTATCAGGTGAGTGTGTGAGTTTATTTTATTACTTTTTGTTATAATATGCTATTACTTTTCTTTATATTATATGTAAAATGTATCAGTAATTTCAGCTTTCAGATTTGTTCCAGATTATTTTCAGTGAGCTACACTGTAACTGAGTCTCATTACAACAACTTTACAGCTTCCTTCTGTTTACTCTTAATTTTCACTTTTCTATCTTAAAGCCTCGAATTCCCTTCATTACTGCTCAAGACAGGAATCATCACTTATTACTCAGTCTGACTGGTGGAACATCATTTTGTCTTAGATTTTATTTAAAATCAATATCATTTCACCTTTGACTTTATTTTAAATTTTTGAAAGTCATTAATATGTATAAGAAACATGTTCTTCACCTAATAGTCAAGCTGATGCTACTGTCATGATTCTTCATGTCTGAAAAAAGATTTGAAGGTTTCACTGTAGTGGCTTCACAGTAAAGATCTGTACGTTTAGTTGAGTGAAGAAGATTTTTAAATAGATACTGATGTGCAGTTGGTGATGCAGGTCGTGTCTACACACTTTACCCCTTTTTTCTTTAACATGCACACACAAGAACTAGAACATCTCAGTCCAACACAGAGTCTCTGTAACACATCAGCTGTACCAAAGAGCACGACCTTCACTGTCTGGAGGAATTCAGCTATAAACACCTGCTTGTTAAAAAGAACTAAAAATGTGCACTCTAGCAAGAACATCACAAAGTCATATAATGATTTTCAATATTGACAGCGTTATCAGATTTGTAAATATAAACGGATCAATGCAGGTGTATCGGGACAGTTAAACCTGTAATTATTTATTTTCTGGCTTGATAAGTGAATGTGTTACTGAAGCCCTGCAGTGGAAGTGCTTGTTAGAAATCACATGACTTCATACATGTGACATCATATAAGGGGGCGTGGTCTGATCCAAACAGGAGATTTGACCTATTTAATTTAAGCTTTATTTAATCAAGTAAAGTATCATTGAGATTAAAAATCTCTTTTTCGAGAGAGACCTGTGAAAGAAGGCAGCATACAATGTTTTAACATGCAACTGTTAAGCCACGGCGAACTCGCGGCTGCAGTTCCCAGCGTGCAGTGCGGTCCATGGACATGGCGGAAGAGGACTACACTTCCCAGCCATGCCCGCGCGTGAGTTCGCCGGAGTTCTGATTACGAACACCTGCGCTACAGCAGAAGTTATAAAAGGGCCTCGTTAATGTTAGCTTCTCGCGAAGTAAACGCTCAGCAGCCTCTTCTCTCCGTGCACCAAGCCTTAGTTTCTTATCCTTTTATCTGACTACGTTTCTGCCTTCGACCCGTTTAATTTAAAGTAATATTATATGTAGATAATATTACTAGGATAGCGTTCTTTCATCTCAGAAATATTTCTAAGATAAGAAACATATTGTCACTACATGATGCAGAAATACTGGTTCATGCATTCATCACATCTAGATTAGATTACTGTAATGCCTTACTGTCTGGATGTTCCAGTAGGAATATAAATAAACTCCAGTTAGTCCAGAATGCAGCTGCTAGAGTCCTAACTAGAACTAGAAGATACGACCATATCACCCCGATCTTATCCACACTACATTGGCTCCCAGTAAAATTTCGCATTAAGTTTAAAATACTTTTATTAACCTATAAAGCACTACCCGGTCTCGCACCACAATATCTAAGCGACCTTCTGGTTTTATATGATCCGCCACGCCTACTCAGATCAAAAGATGCAGGCTATTTGATATTACCTAGAATAGTGAAGTCTACTGCAGGGGAAGAGCTTTCGCTTATAGAGCCCCACAGTTATGGAACAGTCTTCCTGTTAGTGTTCGGGACTCAGACACAGTCTCAGTGTTTAAGTCTAGGCTTAAAACGTATTTGTTTACTCAAGCTTACCCTGACTAGATTATATCTCACTACTTCACAGTCCTAATCGTTTTTCTCACTCTCTCTCTTTTTGCCGAGCCCCACACGAATTTATGGAGATATTGGAGATCCAGATCCCTTCTGCCTCTGGATGAGCTCAAATCTTCTGCTGGAACTACGGCTGCTCCTAAGGCCATACTTCTCATTTTCACATTATCTGTGTTACCTTCACATTCTGTGTTACCCAGATGAGGATGGGTTTCCCTTCTGAGTCGGGTTCCTCTCAAAGTTTCTTCCTCAAAAAACATCTTAGGGAGTTTTTCCTTGCCACCGTCGCCACTCAGTGGCTTGCTCAGTTGGGATAAATTCCATTTGTTTTATACCTGTTTGTCTCTGTTTATCTGTTTCTGTTTGTCTCTCTTTATCTGTTTCTGACTGTTTATACCTGTTTTTTTATTTCTGTAAAGCTGCTTTGAGACAATGACTATTGTAAAAAGCGCTATACAAATAAAATTGAATTAACTCCATATAACTAAGTCCGCGTTTGTCCCCGCCAAGGAATCACTTTCTTGTTTTAACGCGGTTGGCAAACCACTAAAGGTGCATCACTGCCACCTACTGGACTGGAGTGTGGGCAGTAGATTGGCAGAAAAAAAAACCCAAAGGAACCACCCCCAAAAAAAAAACAAACCAAAAAATAATACCAAAACAATGATTCTAGTGAGATTCTAAAATTGTTATTTATGATGCATATATACCTGATAAACTGTAACAAAAAAGCAGAGAGTTAGTGCAAATCATGTACAGATATTATCATTTCAATATTTTCAAGGTTTTTCAACATGTGTAGGGACCTACAAGTATTTTTAAAGACTTTTATTTTGACACCGCATGTATGTGTGCATATGGGTGCATCTCACTGGGGTGTATAACTATGCTAAGTGCTAGCTAGCTACAGCAGCTAAGATAACTGACTCCATTGAATGTGGGCTAGTGAGAATTAGCCCTTAGCTAATCGTGATCGTGTTATTGGTACCTATACCTAAAGACACATGTAGCAGAATAAAATAGTTTATTTAGTTGTATTTAATTTATTGTGGCTTATTAATGTTAATACAATGCCAGTGGTATTATCATAGCTAGTTGTCTACATTCAGAATATTTAACTATATGCTCACACACTGTTGTTAATAGTACATTCATTTGGATTATATCTACAATATCTATACAATATAAAAATATTTGCCTCTATTGAGCACTTAATTTTTTTTTAATGCGCATTTTTGAGATTTGATTCATATCTGAGTTTCCATCCAGCATTTTTTATGAGATATCCTAAAATTCTCATAAAAATATGTTGATGGAAACATGGCTGCTGACCCCGATCTGTGTGTGTGTGTGAGAGAGAGAGAGAGCAGTCTGGCTTCGCTGTTACACACCTACAGCAGTGGTTCTCAAACTCTTTTCATAGGCCCCCCCCGAGGCATTTCATATCCTTCTGTGTACCTCCTCTCTCAAACTGTGTTGTCTGACAATGGCATCCTCTGTATTTTATTTATTTTAATTTTTTTTGCCTTTTCCCCAAGCATTACACCATCTATATCAGCCGCAGCTGGAAGAATTCAGTCCTCCACAACAGTATGGGGTTTGCCCGTCTTAGCCACTCTGTAACTCCCCATGTAGGATGCTTCCAGACCGTTCCTATTTAGGTTTTCCTACACTGTTATAATTGTCTTATTACTCCTGAGTTGTCTTAAATGTCTTTCACAAAACTCTCGAGGTTTATTTAACAAAAAGTAAATAGCATGCTTTGTTTCTAAATGTCTGTGCAGTAATGCAGGTTTCATGCAGTTATGAGAGAGTACTTTTGCACATATACACACTGTGGCTGGGGATTTTCTTCACTGCCAGTGTATGTAAAGCCCAAAGAAATACATTTCTCATCATATTTGCACTTCTGTGTTGGTTTTTCTGTGCTGTCTGTATCAGTGTGAACTGGGCTAGTAGCAGTGGGTACGCTTACGCTTGCTATGGATGCGGTGTTAGAGGGACCTGGGACACTGCTGTCAGAGGACTGTGTTTGTGGGCCGATATCTTTGTAGCAACTTCTCCATTTTAATGTTACGAGCTATTACTTAACTTCATCACATAGCCCTGTGCTGGCGATAAATGACATGCAGTAAGATGCGCACTGACGCATGGCTGTGAGTGGACGCAGTTTTGACCGTGAAAAACGGGATAATTTGAATGGATGTCATGTATTTGACCTTTATAGCATTGCAATTTTTACCGCTGCAACCCTACTCTATTCACCCATAAAAATAAACTGATGTAGAGTAGAGAGAGATTAGAGACCTGCATCATCACACTGCAGTTATTTTCTGACCCTCACTTCAATCTCAGTGAAGCTTTACATTTAATATCCCTATTTTCATTCTCATCATATTCCTTTTTTTTTTTTTACTTTTTTGTGTGTGTGTGTGTGTGTGTGAAATCATGCACAAATGTTTATAATTGAATAATTTTCAAGATTTGCAAATGTGTAGGGCTCTACGAGTATTTTTAAAGACTTTTATTTTGACACAACATTTTCGGTTTCCTTAGCTAACTAGTGCGTGTGCAGGTGGAGTTGTCACGTGATATGAGAGATTCAGGAATGCGTATGCTAATTCACATTCACAAAAAATGTGAATATATAATATAATCAATTGATATATTATATAAAATAATATAATTATATAATTCACATTCACAAATGCAACACACAAGGGTGTCTGTAAATTTCTGAATATTTTTACATTTATGAATTAATTGTTGAATCTGCATTTGCAAATCGTCATGTTGTGTATCTTTGGATTTGTGTGTACTGATGGAGTCTTTGCTGCAGGCTCCAGTAGACAAAGACACACGTGACATAGTGACATCACAGAGAGAGTAATACTGTTTTACTGTAGAAGTGATTAGTGTAGTAAAGACTTCACATCCTGAACTTGTGTTTCATTTGTAACAGAAAAACCTAAACCTCAACTCACATCAGACCTTAAAGGAGATGTACTGACAGGAAACTCAGTGACTCTGTACTGTACACTGAAGCCGCAGTCTGATGGATGGAAGTTTTACTGGATCAAACTCACACAGAGCACTGAGACTGAGACTGAAACACACTCCTACACCATCAGATCAGTTAGTGTCTCTGATGGAGGTCAGTACTGGTGCAGAGCTAGAAGAGGAAACCCAGTCTACTACACAGACTACAGTGATGCACTCAGGTTAGACGTTATTGGTGAGTAAGAGACTTTCTGTTAAGTGATTCTGCACAACACTGAACATATAAACAACATGTGAGCAGAGTCACAATATAGCAACATTTACACAGCTACATACAGAGAACTCTTTCAGCTAAATCATGTTATTAAAGTTAGAGAGAGACAGTGTGAGCACGGCTGAGCAGGGCTGGTGTGAGGTGAGCTGGAAAGCAAGTGGAACAACACTAGTTTAGCTTTGGTAGAAAATGTCACCAAAACCTGTAAAACTCCTTTGAACAAGCTGCTCAGAGGCTGTAAAAGGGCTTCCTAAAGTTACTGCTTCAGAAACATCAACATGCTCGAAGTGGAGACCTGCCTGAGTGTGAATGAGTGAAGAGGACGAGGGGGGAAACTTTATACTGAACCACTGGAGTGTAAGAGGCTGTAGAATCTGATAGAATGAGAGAGATTAGACACACATTAGTGTGTGTGTGTGTGTGTGTGTGTGTGTGTCCTAAAGATCTTATGAGAAGATAAACAGGATGGCCAACACACTGTAATTCAGACATGAATAAATAGTGTAGATGTTAATTGTCAGTACAGTGACCTGATTATTTTTAGGGCTGAGTCTGTATTTAAAATTGTGATCTACATTTACTTCATCAGTAGTGATTGTTGTCTGTCAGAGCTTAATCATTTCCATGTGAGCAGATATACTGCATCTACACTCTGAATAGTTACCTACATTCTGTATTCAATTTTTCAAAGTGTTAATACTTGTGTAAATAATAGTGATGGAAATGAATTCATTTATAGAAACAGTAGTGATTTTGTTTTTGTTTCTTACAGAGAGTCCTAAACCTGTGGTGATTATAAAGCCTGACACACAGGTGTTCAGAGGAGAGAGAGTGACTTTCAAGTGTGACATAAAGGGAGGAGACACTGAGTGGACATACGACTGGTATAAGGACGGTTACACATTATACACATCATACACAACACAGGAGATCAGCATCAGTGATTATTACAGTGGTGAATACACCTGCAGAGGGAGGAGGAGAAGTGACTCTCAGATCTCAAAGATGAGTGATCCTGTTACACTCACTGTATCAGGTGGGTGTGTGTGTGTGTGTGTGTGTGTGTGTGTGTGTGTGTGAATGTATGTTATTACTTAATTGATAATTGATATGTATAAGAAACTTCTTCACATAATAGTCGAGCTGATGCTACTGTCATCATTCTGCATGTGTTTCTGGCTTGATAAATGAACATAAGTTAAGAATGTAAGTTATGGTACTGAGGCCTTGCAGTGGATGTGCTTTATAGAAATTATATGACTTCATTCATGTGACTAAGGGGTCGTGGTCAGAATCAAATAGGATGTTTTACTTATTGTTTCATTTAATCTTTATTTAACCAGGTAAAGTTTTGTTGAGATTAAATGTATATTTTTCAAGAGAGACCTGGGCAGGAAGGCAGCATTTCAACAATTTTATACAGTAGAGTTAGCATAGCATCATAGCATCATGGCATCCTTAAAACATTTCTTGAGGTAGAAAAATGACACACCCATTGTATAGGTTTTCAATAAGGTTCTAAAATTTTTGTTTATGATGCATATAAACATGATAAACTGTTAAAAATGTAAAAAATATATATATATAATAATAATAATAATCATAGTATTAGTGCAAATCATGTACAAATGTTTATAATTTGATTATTTTCAAGATTTTCAAAAATCTGCAACATTCTAGTGTAGGGATCTACAAGTATTTTTAAAGACTTTTATTTTGACACCGCATCTGCACGTTCCCACAAGTGTAGTTGGTGTGATATGAGAGGAAGCTAAACTAAATAAAAGCTGAGTACTACGACCACATGGGGTTGTGATAAAGTTATAAAAGTTAAGTGACACCTGTGGTCTACTGAAGAGTTACACTGTGTTACTGTGATTCAAAGTTGATGTTCTGCAGTACAGCCGGGACACTGAGTGACAAACACAGTTATCTGCACATCATTGTGTTGGACTGAGTGACGATCCTGAGAGCAGTTAGTGAGTGAGAGTATGGGTGCATCTCGCTGGGGTGTATAACTATGCTAAGGGCTAGCTACAGCAGCTAAGATAACTGCCTCCATTGAATGCGGGCTAGAGTGAATAAGCCCTTAGCTAATCATGATCATGTTATTGGTACCTATACCTAAATAATAATAATAATAAAATAATAATAATAATAAAAACTTTATTTTATAAAGCGCCCTTTAAAGTAGCTTCTCAAAGCGTGTACATAAAAACACACAAATCACAGAATAAATAAAAGTTAATAACGTAATACAAATACACAACCGTAATAAAAACAAATATAAAACAATCAAAAAGATATCAGGAATCAAATGCGAGTCTAAAAAAGTGTCTTAAAAGAGCTTTAAAAATGCCAAAGGACTGAGCTTCCCTGAGTTCAGGGGGAAGAGAGATCCAAAGTGATGGAGCATAGACAGAAAAAGCCCTGTCACCCATAGACTTAAGGTGGGTAAGTGGAACCGTCAGTAGATTCCCCTGTGAGGAGCGCAGTCTGCGATGTGGGGTGTAAGGGATTAATAAGTGAGTTATTAATACACTAAAGACACATGTAGCAGAATAAAATAGTTTATTTAGTTGTATTTAATTTATTGTGGCTTATTAATGTTAATACAATGCCAGTGGTATTATCATAGCTAGTTGTCTACATTCAGAATATTTAACTATATGCTCACACACTGTTGTTAATAGTACATTCATTTGTATTATATCTACAATATCTTCAGCGTTTTGCGAAGCTACTTTAAAGGCGCTTTATAAAATAAAGTTTATTATTATTATTATTATCTACCAATAACCGGATCACGATTAGCTAAGGGCTAATTCACACTAGTATCTAGCTAGCGCTTAGCATGGTATCCGTACTAGTTTGCTTATAAATATATATTTGGTCACAAATTACAAAGACAGCTTGGAGCTAAGTGTTAATATCAGAGTGTGTAATGGAGTAAATTAGATCGCTATTGCTTTTAATATATATATATATATATAAGTAATAACATACATTCACATTGTTCCAGATTTTATCATATGTATAACACAGTCTCATTATAATGATTTTACAGATCCTTTTTTCATTTTCACTTTTCTATTTTAAAGCCTCAAAATCCCTTAATTACTGCTCGAGACAGGAATCATCACTTATTAGTCAGTCTGACTGGTGGAACATCATTTTGCATTGGACTTTATTTTAAATTGTTAGGAAATAATTGATCTGTATAAGAAACATGTTGTTCACCTAATAGTCAAGCTGATATCATGATTCTGCATGATAAGTGAACATAAATTGTTATATTGGCCTTGCAGTGGAAGTGCTTGCTAGAAATTATATGACTTCATTCATGTGACATCATATATATATATATTTCATAAATTCTTTATAAATAGTTTTTAAGAAGAAATATAAAGTGAATAATTTTTAGTACCACTTTTAGTGGAATGACAAAAACCTTTGTGAATATGGCCCCTGTTTTTTCTCCTTTCTTTTCTAGTAAGTTCCCACTTCAGTATATAACTTATTATTATTTTTTTTAAATACGGCCTTTAAAGAAGTGTTGGGTGACTTTAAGCCCCAGCAGTATGAATGATGATAAATAAAACAGAAATGAGGTGTGGAAATGTTTTACCTAAGCATGTAATTAAAAATAGCAGTTGAAAACACTATGACAAGCAATTACAATGTTTCCTACTAGACTTAACATTTCATGTTCATCACAGAGTAAATATAAATTAATTAGTGTCCCAAACCTCAGTCCTAAAAGAGTTGAGATTTGAATATGAAGATAGAATATTAAAACTCAAACTATTTAAAGGATGACTGCTCTTGTACAGACAGTGATCTGATCTAATCTGATCCTTATACTGCTTCTCTCTCATCCTCCCATTTTACAATCACATGTTTATCAAAATGCTTTATTAATATCATTATTTATATTAGGTCTAAACCCATAAATGTCAGGTGATGTGTTACCTCAGTGATTCTCAAACTGGGATCTGTAAGCCATAACCAGTTCATCCTGTTTAACAGGTCACTTGAATGGGTTTAATCCAAACAACTCAAAGACATGTAGCCTTATGAATAAAGCTTAGTGGCAGCTCAGTGGGTAAGATTGTGATCTGCTGATCAGAACGTTGTGGGACATCTGCCAAATGCCATACATGTAAATGTAAATGAATAACATCAACTGGCATCTAACGTGTATTGTGAAAGGAAAGTTCAAGAATAAAATCTGTATAGCTCCAATTAATAGCCAGAGTATTACAGTACACACAGGAATAATGAGTATAATATTTAAAATAAATAAATGTCTGCTGAAGGGGTTTGTGGAGTTTATTTTACAGTTAAAGGGTTCACTTTCTGCAAAACATTTGAGAACCTCTGCTTTAACTATTGGACATCTGATGTTGATCTACTGATAATAAATGTTTTGCAGTACATTGTACAGATAGAAACAATGCTGTCACTAATATCACGAAGGCAACAAGAAGCCCGTACCCTCATACAGCATACAATAACGTATAATCCTGTACTGTAGAAGCCCGTACCCTCATACAGCATACAATAACGTATAATCCTATACTGTAGAAGCCCGTACCCTCATACAGCATACAATAACGTATAATCCTATACTGTAGAAGCCCGTACCCTCATACAGCATACAATAACGTATAATCCTGTACTGTAGAAGCACGTACCATCATTCATTTTTGTCATGAATATACAGCATGAAGCACTGATAGTTTTATACAGTATAGTTATATAGTTTCATAAAATGTAATTTCCTCAAGATTTCACTAATGTGGTGTACAATTACTGACAGCTACCAATATGTATCTCTGCACAATTTCCCCCCTTCTACTCCATCCATTAATGGACACATCATGTTCATCATGAAACACGCGTCAGTGTCACTGTCCTCTAACTAAGATCTGCTCAGTGTGTTCCTGAAAAGAGATGGGATCTCTGAAGGTTTAATTCGCCTTCTAATCAGGATGTAAAGCCAGTCTTAGAAATCAGGTGACACACAGGGAGTTGATCATTTACATACAGCTGACTGTGAGGAGGAAAACACTCAAATATGTACATATGAGCACATTTATAATGACCTTATAATGCAATATAAATATAGATATAATAATATAGATCTAATCCAAATGAATGTACTATTAAAAACAGTGTGTAAGCATATAGTTAATTATTCTGAATGTAGACAAAAAGTGAGGATTATACTTCTGGCATTGTATTAACATTAATAAGCCACAATAAATTAAATACAACTAAATAAACTATTTTATTCTGCTACATATGTCTTTAGGTATAGGTACCAATATCACGATTAGCTAAGGGCTAATTCTCACTATCAGAGTGTCTAATTGAGTAAATGAGATCGCTATTGCTTTTAATGACTTCCGTTTACACTCTGCAGAAGTTAAGTGGCAGTGATACTAATGTTCTTTGAGATGTTATTTGAAGTGTTGAATAGGTATTTACCATCGAAGCTTACGAGGACGATAAACTGCACTGTCTATACACCTGTCATTAAGACATGTAGCAGAAAGAAACGATTACATGAGTTGAATTTGAAACAAACCGATTCAGCTGATGGAGCACTCTGACGTACATCAGAGATGACTGACAGAATGCGGCACTTCAGGGGCCAATCAGATTTCAGCTCGGGCCGGCCAGTGCTCATCTGGCCCCAGCCCTGAATCTGCCAGTGCTTGAAGGAAATGTCGATTATCTAAATTGATCTAAAAATAACAATTAGAGGATGTTCTGTGTAGGTTCTCTTTAGGTTGTCATTAAAAAAAACTAAAAAAAACATTAAAAACTAACATTCTGGGAAGATTAGTTTTTGTTTACAATGCTCCTTGAACATTATTATGTTTAAAAAAAATAATAATTAAAAAAAAAAAACATATGCTAATGAGAGGGGAACATTTTGGGTAAGTTCGGATAATTTGGCCACAAGCACTGAATATCCAATCACTTCAGCCAATTACCCAATCACATGATTTGTTGAGGAAAAGTCAAATGACTTTGATGCGCATCGAGGAATTTATTTAGTAAATGTGTTCCATTGTAGTTTATACGCATGCTTTCTTATCAAAGAAAAATATGATCTGCCTCTATTGAGAACATATTTTTAAACATTTTTCTAGATTTTATTCGTATCTGGTGTTTCCATCCAGCATTTTTTATGAGATATCCCAAAATTTGCATAAAAATATGTTGATGGAATCATGGTTACTGACTTGTGTGTGTGTGTGTGTGTGTGTGTGTGTGTGTGTGTGTGTGTGTGTGTGTGTGTGTGTGTGTGTGTGTAGTCTGGCTGCACTGTAACACACCTGCAGTATATGTTAATAGTCATAGGACATTATTTTAAAAACTCACACAGCTGATGTTATTTTTCATTTAGTAGTTAATGCTACGCTAACGTAAACAATAAGCTAATATTAAGTGACTTACATTTTAGACTCAACATACAGTGACCTTAACAAATCAGTTCAATCATTGATTTCATTTTTATAAACTATGCATGCATATAAAATATTTAAAAAACAAAGTCACATCACTGTAACCAAAGCTGTATCTAATTGCTTAATTAGACACAAAGATAAATCTACTGCTTATGATGTAAATGTAAAAGCGGCTCTTCATCATTTCATATCAACAGAAAAACCCAAACCGACTGTGAGAGTAAATCCTCAGAGCTCCGTCTACACTGGAGACAGAGTTACTCTGACCTGTAATCTGAACTCTACTGGATGGACTTTTCTCTGGTACAAAGATTATCAGAAATCAAATCCCCTGTCTCCTGGAACCAGAAACACCAACACACTCAGTGTAACAGTCTCTAATGAAGGAGTAACACAGTACTACTGTAAAGCACGCAGGGGAAACTACGACTCAGAGATCAGTGATCCAGCCACAATTACAGTGAGAGGTACGTCATGTTTTCTACTTTTTCACTACTGACTTAAAATTAAGAATTATTTTAGTAACTGTTTTAAAGAAGTATTATAATTGTGTAATTATGTAACTATATTATATGTTTAATTGATTCTGTATGTGTTTAAAATGTTGTGCTATGTTTCTATAGCGAGACCAAAGCCTGTAGTGAAAGTACAGCCAGCTGAGCGTGTGTTCATTGGGGAAACCGTCACTCTCACATGTGAGATACAGACTGGAGAATCCTGGAGTTACCTCTGGTATAGAAATAATGAAGAACTCAGTGATGCTGCAGGAAAGAAAACACACACAATCACTGATATTAAAGAGTCTGATAAAGGTGATTATACATGTAAAGGAACACAGTCATCAGACCCTAAATACACACAGACCAGTGATGGTGTTACACTGACTGTATCAGGTGAGTGTGTTTTATCTCACATATTGTTTATTCCATTAACAGTGAAAAGTGTAGAGGTGTATTTTCTATAGAACACAGTTTGTTAGATGATCTAATGCTGTCAGTAAACTCTTTAATAAACTCTGTCTGCAAATCACAGTAATTTATTATAATAAAATTTGTAATAAAAGATGCAGGAATGAAGTGTATTTGGTTGCAAAAAAAGAAACTACAGAAAAAGTTATTATACCATTATTTGGTTCCCAAAAAATAACCAAACGTGAACCATACGCTAATGTGAGGGGAACGTTCTGTTTGAGGCCACATGCGCTGAATATCCAATCACATCCAATCACATCAGCCAGTTATCCAATCACATGATTTGTTGAGGGAAAGCTATGATTTTTGATGCGCATGGAGGAATTTATTGAGTCAATGTGTTTCTATCGTAGTTCATGCTCATGTTTCTTATCAAATAAAAATTTTATTTGCCTCTATTGAGCACTTAATTTTTTTTTTATGCGGTTTTTTAAGATTTTATTCGTATCTGGAGTTTCCATCCAGCATTTTTTATGAGATATCCTGAAATTCTCATAAAAATATGTTGATGGAAACATGGCTTCTGACCCCGATCTGTGTGTGTGTGTGTGTGTGTGTGTGTGAGAGAGAGAGAGAGAGAGCCATCTGGCTTCGCTGTTACACACCTACAGCAGTGGTTCTCAAACTTTTTACATTGGCCTACCCCCCGAGGCATTTCATATCCTTCTGTGTACCTCCTCTCTCAAACTGTGTTGTCAGACGATGGCATCCTCTGTATTTTATTTATTTTAATTTTTTTTGCCTTTTCCCCAAGCATTACACCAGCTATATCAGCCGCAGCTGGAAGAATTCAGTCCTCCACAACAGTATGGGGTTTGCCCGTCTTAGCCACTCTGTAACTCCCCATGTAGGATGCTTCCAGACCGTTCCTATTTAGGTTTTCCTACACTGTTATAATTGTCTTATTACTCCTGAGTTGTCTTAAATGTCTTTCACAAAACTCTTGAGGTTTATTTAGCAAAAAGTAAATAGCATGCTTTGTTTCTAAATGTCTGTGCAGTAATGCAGGTTTCATGCAGTTATGAGAGAGTACTTTTGCACATATGCACACTGTGGCTGGGGATTTTCTTCACTGCCAGTGCATGTAAAGCCCAAAGAAATACATTTCTCATCATATTTGTGCCTCTTTGATGGTTTCTCTGCGAATTTCTGGTGAAGAAGAGGTGGTTTCATCTTCAGCTGTCTGTATCAGCGTGAACTGGGCTAGTAGCAGTGGGTACGCTTACGCTTGCTACAGATGCAGTGTTAGAGGGACCTGGGACACTGCTGTCAGAGGACTGTGGTTGTGGGACGATATTTTTGTAGCCACTTCTCCATTTTAATGTTACGAGCTATTACTTAACTTCATCACATAGCCCTGTGCTGGCGATAAATGACATGCATGACGCATGGCTGTGAGTGGATGCAGTTTTGACCTTTAAGACAGGATAATTTGAATGGATATCATGTGTTTGACCTTCATAACATTGCAATTTTTCTGCTTGTACACTGGAGCGGGCATAAGTAAATTTTTTGGCCATGAGAAAAACATGAATTAGAATTTTAATGTTATTTAGTGAGGCAGAATTAAATGAACAGTAAATCTCAGCATTTTGCTCCCGTACCCCCTCCGTCACCTCACGTACCCCTGGGGGTACCTCACCTCGCGTAGCCCAGTTTGGGAACCACTGACCTACAGTACAGTGGCTAGAAAAATTATGTGAACCTTTTGGAATTTCATGGTTTTCTGTGTAAATTTGTCATAAAATGTGATCTGATGTTCATGTAGGTCAGGGGTATTGACAAATATAATGTATCTAAAATAATAACATAAAATAAGTTTTTATCTTTCATGTCTTTATTGATAACAAGAAAAAAAAAACTCATAGTGCTTGTGTAAAAAGTATGTGACCCCAGGAATGAAGTGTTTAAATGATTGAAGAATAAAAGTTTTCTGCAGGTTTGTATTTTGCATAAACTTCTAAGATTGTAGAACAGCATTTTACAAATACAGTATAAAGTGTCAAATAACAGAGAGAAATTGCCTTCTTAACTTATGATCTGAAATAATAAAGACTTGAACAAGTTTGTTTTGCTATTTTCAGTTTTGTTCACTTACTTTTTTACTACTAATTTCCACTATAAGAGAAATATCTATGTATCAAAATAATGCATCATCTTTGTACAGCAAGACTGAAGGCTATGTTCATCTGAGTGTGTGCTAATCAAAGAGAAAAACATTCATTTGTGTAAATAATCTTATTTATTTATTTACTTAGAATTAACCACACAATGCTGATGAACAGAAAAATCATATCATATGGGTAGGGATGTCACGAGAACCGATAGTTCGGTACAGAGTCAATACTTGTTTTAACATTCTTAAAACATTCTTAAAACGTGATGGTTCTTGTTTTTCTGGAGTAGCGCTAGAACTGAGTCTAATGGAGGTACCAAGGTTGCAATTATTCCAGACATTGATGGGGGCAGCAAATACACGCAAATGTTTTAGTCGGTCCACAAGTTGTGAAGAAGAACAACAACAACTACAAGCACATGGGAAAAACTACAGATTGGTTCCGGTGTGTAACTGATGCAATCGTTCATTTCAGACAAAGTGATGAAACACCTGGAATTTGGTGAAGCACCTGAAAGACGGCCCTATATTATGTCTGTTTGAGGCAGCTACATTGTTTCCGTGAAACCAGATAACGTTATGCTCCATGTAATGTTCGCAATAGACAGTTATTTGTTAACGATGCTAACACATTACAATGTTATAAACATCCTCCTAATGTACACCATGCATCTCCATTCAGCCCGTGTCCTGTCAGATAAATGTAGCCTAATGTCACTAATAATTATTCACATGTTCATACTTTTAATAAATCTTTTTGGCCTGACACCAAATCAGTGAATTTAAACTAATGCTTGCATTCAGAGTATAAGGGTGTGTGTGTGTGTGTGTGTGTGTGTATGTGTGTGCATGTTTAGGAGTGCTGCACCTCCTCTCATTGTCGGACAGTGTTCGACTAAAATCTCTCTCTCTCTCTGTGCCAGTATCAGCCAGAGGAGGATGTCCTCCAGGAGAGTTTTTCATTTATTTTTTCACACCGTGGTATCTAGTATCGAGACTTTTGGTGGTATCGGTATGGACTACTAGATTTTTGGTATCGTGACATCCCTACCTGTAGGGAATTTGGTCTAGTCTTCTCTTTTTTGTAAATAATTCCAACAATCCCTTTTTAGTGAATATGATTTTTAAAAATTTCTATGCTACACTGAAACAAGTAATAAAATAAGAAGATACATAGGGCTAATTATTGTTTAGCTGAAACTCCAATCATCACAGAGACATTAATAACATGTTTTACTGTAGAAGTGATTAGTGTAGTAAAGACTTCACATCCTGAACTTGTGTTTCTTCTTTAACAGAAAAACCTAAACCTGAAATCACACCAAGTCTTAAAGGAGCTGTACTGAAAGGAAACTCAGTGACTCTGTACTGTACACTGAAGCTGCAGTCTGATGGATGGAAGTTTTACTGGATCAAACACACACAGAGCACTGAGACTGAGACTGAAGCTAAAACAGACTACTACACTAAAACATACAGATCAGTTAGTGTCTCTGATGGAGGTCAGTACAGGTGCAGAGCTGGAAGAGGAAACCCAGTCTACTACACACACTACAGTGATGCACTCTGGGTAAATGTTACTGGTGAGTAAGAGACTGCACAGCACAAAACATGTTAACAGCACAGCTTGGTAGTAACACATCATAAGTTATATCTACACAACTACATACAAAGAAAAAGCACACTGATGCTGAGTTTCTCGAGTCGAGATCTGTCTGAGTGAGAATGAATGCAGAAGAGAGTCAAAGTTTTGTTTATGATGGTGCAGAATCTGAAAGGCTGAAAAAGATTAGAGCGTGATGGTTGGTGATCTAAAAACACGTGTTTTCACGTCTGTTCTGTGTTCACGCGTTCCTTCCCCTCACTCTCTCACAAATCAGACACCATAGTTTGGAGGATTATGGGTAGCTTTTATTCTCAGCGTGTGGAATGATCACATATTGCATCAATGGCAGCCTGCAATGAGTTCAGCAACCACACAAATGTGTATAATTGAACTAATGACCAGTCTAGAATAGAATAAATAGCCAGACCACAGCAGGGATCAGCACAATCTGCTGTGTCCTTATCAAAACTGCAAACTTTCAATTATTAAACAAAAATTTACACGAGTATAAGTCCTATATCAACATCATACATCATAGCGGAAAGCCAATGTTAGTGTAGTATAGTTATTTAAGTCTTATTTACATATCCCTGAATCTGTAATAAACACATTGATTAACATATTCCAATGTACAAATACACGTTTCAGTGTGCTCAATATACAATATACTTAATTATTCTATATTGCGTAACAATTAGTCACCATTGCATCTGTTCATTAATGATCCACAAACTATATGAAAGTCATTATTATTATTATTATTATTATTATTATTATTATTATTATTATTATTATTATTATTATTATTATTATTATTATTATTAACCAAAATTTACACCACATCATCCATATATATATATACACATTTTTTATATGTACATATATATGAAAGGAATACATTGCCTTGTAGCAACTACTAACACACTACTATAACAGACTATAGTAACACACTACTATAACAGACTATAGTAACACACTACTATAACAGCACTAACTGTATGCTAATTTGGGATAAAATGGTCTATTGCATGAATTTCACTGAACTGTATAAAGTATAACATCAAACGTCATTTAAGCCCCTGACATATGCATTGAGTGATGATGAGTAAATACAGTAAGTGTATGTCCTAGTTATTGTCACTTAGCTTCAGTGAAATGCAGCATTTCAAATAAAAAGATAATTTTTATTCAGTACATTATTGTCATTCTTAGCATATGACCTTATCTTTAATGTGCTACACTTAGTTTAATCTCTTATTTTACTGACTTCACACTGAAAACTCACTTTTTTTTTAGCTCTTTTAATTTCTGTACTTAACAAAAAGGAATATTATATTATTATTATTATTAACAAAAATGGTAATATGATAATATTTAATATACTTAACCTACATTAAAATATAACATACTTTATTAGTTCTGAATTTTGCAGTGAGTTTATTTAATTTAATAAATAAACAAGTATTTTTAGAGGATAATGTGCATCATCATTTGAGTTGTTATTAAATGATGGTTCAGTAGAAATATCCTGAAAATGGACAGATGATTATGTACACTGAATGTGATTATCTTAAATCAGAATCCCATCTACAAATGTTGCTTCTGATTTAATAATAGTGCTGAGATCTAATCTGTGTATTATAGCAGTGTAATTTTCTTACAGAGAGTCCTAAACCTGTGGTGACCATAAAACCTGATAAACATGTGTTCAGAGGAGAGACTGTGACTCTCAGATGTGAAATACAGGGAGGAGGAGACACTGAGTGGACATACAGCTGGTATAAGAATGATTACACACTCTACCCATCCCGCACATCACAGGAGTTCAGCTTCAGATCAGTTATAAATGATAACAGTGGTGAATACACCTGCAGAGGGAGGAGAAGAAGTGACTCTCAGAAATCAGAGATCAGTGATGCTGTTACACTCACTGTATCAGGTGAGTGTGTGAGTTTGTTTTATCTTGTCATTAATTATATGTAACAGGAATATCTCTCTGTATGATTTTATTTTATTTTTACATTTATTGTCCATCAGATGCAGCAGAGGCAGTAGTGAGTGTGTCTCCACTGCGCTGGCTGACTGAAGGAGACTCAGTGACTCTAAGCTGTGAGGTTAAACACTCCTCTACAGGCTGGACATTCAGCTGGTACACTGCTGTTCCCTACAGACACGGCTTAATTAAAGTAACAGGCAGTCGTGGCAATGTCTTGTATGGATCAGAGCTTCTCTCAGACAGCAGCAGAGGATCTGGAGGCTCCTACACTCTCAGTCCTGTTACTGTGAATCACACAGGAGTTTATATGTGCAGAGCAGAGAGAGGAGAATCAGTCTTTCACACATGGTTCAGCAACCTACAGCCACTGTGGATCACTGGTGAGGAAATAAATCAACACCTTTTTTTTTTTAGATTTTTTGTAACACAAAAACCAGAAACTTTACAGTTGTGTAATTAATATTATTTGATACGGTTTCATTAGCATTTTATAAACTCCAGTAATTACCAGTGAAATACTAAAATCTAATTAAAATCCTCTTAAAATATCTTCAGGAGTTTTTCCCTTGCCACCGTCTCCACTCAGTGGCTTGTTCAGTTGGGATAAATTCACACCTTTAATATCTGTATACCGTGTTTACATTGTCTGTAAAGCTGCTTTGGGACAATGTTTATTGTAAAAAGCACTATACAAATAAAATTGAATTGAATGGAATGTAATTAATTACTTGATGATTTATAAACATTTCTCAACATAATGATTATCGTTAATAAAAAGTGAGAATTAACTCTTTAAACTGACAGTTTATTATTCAGTTACTCATCCTACACCGTATTCAGTAACTACTAGGAAAGGTGTGTAGTTACTAAATCTGAACTCACTGCTGTTTTCTCAGACTTTAAAGGATTAACACTGTATGACACTCATGTATTTTGTTTTGTTTTTGACATTTTTTATTTGAAATGTCTTTGCAGATAAGACAAGTACATAGTATCTAAGTATTTTTATCATATTGCTTTATTTTCACATACTCAGTGATAGCATTTAAAATATTCATCATGTTTTCTATCTATCTGTCTCTCTGTCTACTAGATCATTAATTTGACATGTTTAATCTGTTCTGTTCACAACCATGAAATCTAACGTGTGTGTTTCAGGTGAATCTCCTCCAGTGTCTCTGATCATCAATCCCAGCAGAACTCAACACTTTACTGCTGACTCTCTCTCACTGAGCTGTGAGGACCAGAGTGACTCTACTGGATGGACAGTGAGAGGATACACACACAGAGGGGCACTGTATGAGTGTTCATCAGTTTCAGGATCTACATGTAACATCAGCTCCCTCTCTACATCACACACTGGAGTTTACTGGTGTCAGTCTGAATCTGGAGGACGCAGTAATCCTGTCAACATCACAGTGCACCGTGAGTCTTCAATGTTCTCATCAGTTATATATTAATATACATACCTGGACCTAACATTTACAAAAAAATCTATTTTAAAAAGCTATGCTCATAGTTAGTTCTTAAGTTACTTCCATGTTCTTTAAGATTGTAAGTGTATTAAACATTAAACCCTCTGCGAAGCTGATAATTAATTTAGCTCATACATAGCTATAGCCACCAAGTTATCTGATATAAAGTGCTCCTTATAGAGAATGGAGTGATTTAGAAATCGAATGTTGTTATTTTGTCCTGCTATTGTCACATCTTCCACAATCATTTGGTCATAAATATAGCAGTGTGGTCATATTTTAGACACTGTGTGTTTTCAGTGTCTTCTTTCTCTTTCCTACAGATGGTGATGTGATCCTGGAGAGTCCTGTCCATCCTGTAACTGAAAGAAATCCTCTGACTTTACGCTGTTTATATCACAACTTAAATATCTCAGCCTCTGGTGTTGATTTCTATAAAAATGATTCAGTTCTCCAGAACAAGACTACAGGAGAGATGACCATCAGTACTGTCTCAAAGTCAGATGAAGGTTTCTACCACTGTAAACACCCAGAGAGAGGAGAGTCACCGAAAAGCTGGGTTTCAGTCAGAGGTGAGAAATCATTTGTATATTACTTTAAATAAAGCAACTGTGTTTTCCATTCTTAAAGCTTTTTACAAAAATATCATTAATAATTTTAGTGTACGAGAAACACATTCCTATTTATCTATTAGTCAAGCTGATTTTACTGTAATGGTTCTACATATTTATAAAAGGTTTTTAAGTTTCACTTCTGGAGTTTCACGGTAAAGAGTTTTTATAAATTTATTAACTGACTAACATTTATAAATATATACTGATAGGTACATGTTGTGGTACATGACTTGATACACTATTTACAAAACATCAAACTAATAATAACAAATACAGTAAACTAGGAGTTAGAGTTCAGTGCTCCAGCCATGATTACAGTGAGAGATACGTCATGTTTTCTACAGTACAATTTCACTACAGATTAGGAAATTAGGAAAACTGTGAAGCATTTTTGATGTTGAGATTCTGTAATTGTTTAAGTGTTTATGTTTCTATAGCGAGACCAAAGCCTGTAGTGAAAATACAGCCAGCTGAGCGCGTGTTCCTTGGGGAGAACATCACTCTCACATGTGAGATACAGACTGGAGGCAGTACCTGGCAGTATCACTGGTATAAGGATAACACAGAACTCAGTGATGCTGCAGGAAAGAAAACACACACAATCACTGATATTAAAGAGTCTGATAAAGGTGATTATACATGTAAAGGAACACAGTCATCAGACCCTAAATACACACAGACCAGTGATGGTGTTACACTGACTGTATCAGGTGAGAGTGTTTATATCTGTTATGTTAATATTGTCTGTTGCATGAACAGTGAAAAGTGTAAAGGTGTATTCTGTAAAATGTTCAGCAGGTAAACTGAAGTGATGGAGCTCATTTTGAAATATAATAACTTCTTAGATTTGAGACCAAAGGCATCTGAGTGTGTGTTCCTCAAGAAGAAAGTCATTCACTTATAGTTTATAAAACTAAATAGTTTTATTTACTTCTTAAATCATTCACTTATAATAAACCACACAACACTGATGAATTGAAGAATCACATCGTATAGGGACCTGCTATTGGTCTAATGTTTGTTCAGTTGCTCTTTCAGAAAATAAATGTGAACTTGATTATTTTCACAATGCTACACTTATAAAGTAATACAATAGTAGGAAAAGATGTAGGCCTAGTTATTATTTAGGTGAGACTAATAGAAACAATTTTACTCTGTAGAGGTGTAGTACAGTAAAGATAAAACGGTAATTAAATCTTTTTATTTCTTCTTTAACAGAAAAACCTAAACCTGAACTCACATCAGACCTTAAAGGAGATGTACTGACAGGAAACTCAGTGACTCTGTACTGTACACTGAAGCCGCAGTCTGATGGATGGAAGTTTTACTGGATCAAACCCACACAGAGCACTGAGACTGAGACTGAAACACACTCCTACACCATCAGATCAGTTAGTGTCTCTGATGGAGGTCAGTACAGGTGCAGAGCTGGAAGAGGAAACCCAGTCTACTACACACACTACAGTGATGAATTCTGGGTAAAAGTTACTGGTGAGCATGGGCACTGTCCAGAACATTGTGTGTATGTGTGTGTATCTTTTATGTGCATATTGCATGCTCTATGTATAGTTATTTTAAGCAACTCGATTACTAATCACAAGATATTCACTAGTCTCTGGAATTTATATTGTAGAAATCTCATTAATCCTTCTTGAAATAACACACTTTTTACACCATTTCTGAGTAAAATAAGCACAAGTTATGGTGTATTTGAAGTAGTGTAGACCAGAGACACAAGCTGAGTGATGGCAGGATCGACTCTGTGTTGATATTTAGTCATTTATTTAGTCAGTTATTTGCATTATTTGCAATATTAAGCACATTTTTGCTTATAACTTCTTAACAGATGGTCCTCAATCATCAAATTGGTGTCATTAGTGTCACGTATCCGGAAAACTCTGGACTCCATTTCCCATCAGCCACTGCACTGCACCACATGACCACATGCACCACAACTGCACCTGATTCACGTTTTTTGTTAATGAGCACTCATGTGTATATATAGTCTTTGTCTGCACTCTCTCCTTGTCTTTGTTGTCGTAGACCCTCGTTGTTTATGTCAGTGTCCTTGTCTCATGCCACAGAGTATTTGCCAAGTTGTCTTTGTTTTGTAGTATGTTTGTTTGTTATTAAATGTTTAAATATGCGATTGCTTCTGCCTCATTCTCCAGACGTTACAATTAGATTCAGGGGGCATCCCAAGTCCAACAATATGAAAAATTCCAATGGGGGGGTGGGGTTTTTTTTTGGGGGGGGGGGGGGGGGGAGGACAAAAAAAAAAAAAATAAATAAATTTAAAGCAAAATTTTTTTTTTTTGTACTGGCTTGTGGTGGTTTGGTTTGTTCCATGTTCCAAAGAAAAAAATAATTTTGTGGTGGACAACGCCTTTTGGGGTATTTTTTTTTTTTTTTTTGAAACCAACTTTTCAAACTCCTCTTAGACTGTTTGTCTAGATTTCATCTATATGCACTCATGACAAAAGTTATTCACAGAATTGTGATAATCCATACCGTTTTCAAATGATAACCCTCATGCCCAGGTGCTATCTGAGCAGATTCAGAACATCAACACATACTGGACAAAATTTCTAAGTAGTAGCAATTTTAGTTATTTTTAAAAGTAATGTTTTTTTTGAAAGTTTACTTTTTCTAAATCCTTCTACAGTGTGCATCGGACTGTAATGAAAACATGTCACAAAGTTTTTCTTTGCTGCTCATGGCCCGGATAATTGGCTTGACCCTCGTATTGCTGCTTGCAGATATATTTATAATTTTTCCTCCTGTTCTATCAGATGGAAAAGCTCCACTGTCGGTACTGAAGCTCCTCAGCAGTGCAGTAGCGTCCTCTCCGTATGTGCTGGTGACCATCATTCTGGCAGTGAAATGTTACAGAGCTCGAAGTAAGACCTCACAGTGTTCTTCATTAGCCATAAAATTAAACCCTAACATTTAATAAGAGAGTAAATTGAAGTGTTCATGATTGTGTATTTTACAGCTGACCCTGATGAGGACAACAGACCGTACAGAGTGATAGAAGCTGAAGCGTCGGTCTGAGTCTCAGGTTTTTACATTATTTTATCATCTACAGTGGTGTGAAAAAGTGTTTGCCCCCTTCCTCATTTCCTGTTCCTTTGCATGTTTGTCACACTTAAGTGTTTCGGAACATCAAACCAATTTAAACAATAGTCAAGGACAACACAAGTAAACACAAAATGCAATTTGTAAATGAAGGTGTTTATTATTAAAGGTGAAAAAATCCAAACCATCATGGCCCTGTGTGAAAAAGTGATTGCCCCTAAACCTAATAACTGGTTGGGCCACCCTTAGCAGCAACAACTGCAACCAAGCGTTTGCGAATGCGTGCAATGAAGGCTTTTACAGCGTCCTGGAGGAATTTTTGGCCCACTCATCTTTGCAGAATTGTCCTAATTCAGTTACATTAGAGGGTTTTCGAGCATGAACGGCCTTTTTAAGGTCATACCACAACATCTCAGGTCAGGACTTTGGCTAAGCCACTCCAAAGTCTTCATTTTGTTTTTCTTCAGCCATTCGGTGGTGGACTTGCTGGTGTGTTTAGGATCATTGTCCTGCTGCAGAACCCAAGTTCGTTTCAGCTTGAGTACACGAACAGATGGTCGGACATTCTCCTTCAGGATCTCTTGGTAGACAGCAGAATTCATAGTTCCTTTTATCACGGCAAGTCTTCCAGGTCCTGAAGCAGCAAAACAGCCCCAGACCATCACACTACCACCACCATATTTTACTGTTGGTATAATGTTCTTTTTATGAAATGCAGTGTTCCTTCTACGCCAGATATACTTGGACACACAGCTTCCAAAGAGTTCCACTTTTGTCTCATCGGTCCACAGAATGTTGTCCCAAAAGTCTTGGGGATCATCAAGATGTGTTGTGGAGAAATTGAGACAAGCTTTGATGTTCTTTTGCTCAGGAGTGGTTTTCTCCTTGGAACTCTGCCATGCAGGCCATTTTTGCCCAGTCTTTTCCTGATGGTGGAGGCATGAACGCTGACCTTAACTGAGGCAAGTGAGGCCTGCAGTTCTTTGGACGTTGTTGTGGGGTCTTTTGTGACCTCTTGGATGAGTCGTCGCTGCACTCTTGGGGTAATTTTGGGGCCGCGCCACTCCTGGGAAGGTTCACCACTGTTCCATGTCTTCGCCATTTGTGGATAATGGCTCTCACTGTGGTTCGCTGGATTCCCAAAGCTTTGGAAATGGCTTTATAACCCTTTCCAGACTGATAGATCTCAATTACTTTCTTTCTCAATTGTTCCATAATTTCTTTGGGTCTCGGCATGATGTGTAGCTTTTAAGGATCTTCTGGTGGACCTTACTGTGTCAAGCAGCTCCTATTTAAGTGATGCCTTGATTGTGAACAGGTGTGGCAATAATCAGGCCTGGGTGTGGCTAGAGAAATTGAACTCAGGTGTGGACAACCACAGTTATAGTATGTTTTAACAAGGGGGCAATCACTTTTTCACACAGGGCCATGATGGTTTGGATTTTTTTCACCTTTAATAATAAACACCTTCATTTACAAATTGCATTTTGTGTTTACTTGTGTTGTCCTTGACTATTGTTTAAATTGGTTTGATGTTCCGAAACACTTAAGTGTGACAAACATGCAAAGGAACAGGAAATGAGGAAGGGGGCAAACACTTTTTCACACCACTGTAGCTTTTAAATCACTGCAGCTCCCAGTGCAACAGAGAACACACCTGTGTATGTGCTGTCAGTAAGTACAGTTTTAGTGATGAGTGGCTGTGATGTTTCTGTGATTTTGGTTGAAAGCTTAAAATTTTAATCATGGGTTATTTTTTATTATTATTTTTTTTTTTTTTGCATTTATTTGCACTTTTTAAGAGTCCCTCCAGGATTTGGGATCACAGAAATCAGCACAAAAATCTAAGAACCTCCACAATATTCTTGCAATCTTTCAAAATTAGCTCAGATTTTCCGCAGATTTGGGCCAAGACACATCATGTGACATGCGAAAATTGAATTCAGCCAAAGCCCTCTTCCATTCATGTCGAACATGAGTACAGAAAAAAGCTCTCATTTACCTACAAACATCACTGTGAAAGACAGACAAATACATCACTGAAAAACAATTTCATGCAATTGCAATTTTCCAATTCAAGTAGTTTTCCGCAAAAATCACTAAAAACTCTGCAAGTTGCATTACGATTTGTTGCAGCAAAATCAACCATTTAAAAAGAAAAAAATGCCCCAAAATCCTGTATGGACTGATTTAAGCTTTACTTTGTATTTTTCTTTTAGGTTATTTTTTTTTTATTTTTTTTTAGGTATATGGCTATTAGTTATTTTTTTAATTAAGTGATTCCTAGTCTTAATGTATGTATTTGTATTACTTGCATGAATTTATTTTCATAATTTAAACTTTATTTTGCATTATTGATGTTTTTTAAGCTATATGACTTTTACTTTGTTTAAATTGAATGTTTTTGATACTGTAGCCAGCAATTACTCAATGTAGCATTTGCTCAGGGATAAATATGCAGTATGGGTTGATGCAGTGTAATATTTGTAATTAAATAGAGTAAGACTAGTAATATTTTATGAAGTAAAAACTTGGGCAGATAAGTTTTGTTTAGAATTCTTTTTCTAAAGGGACTGAAGTGTGCGTTTGTTCTGATACATTTTTAATAAAACAATAAAGTCTGTTATAAAAAAGGTTTCAGTTTTTACTAAATAACCAGTGGAGAAATTATTACATCTACAATATTACATGTAAATCCTAAAGAAATCCTAAAGGCCTTTAATACTATTCTCACATTCAGCACACAGTCAACCACATTACATTAATAGACAGATTTTTTTTTCTTTACTTGTTTTTTTAAAAAAATGGATCTATCTGCACTTGCATCAGACTCCAAATCAGTAACTTCACACATGATATTAATTTCTCATTGCTACAATCTAGTAATAATGAGATAGTAATATAATGAAAAATTCACTGAACAGCACTCATAACACTCCCTTACCTTTAAGATGGAAAGCCCACAATGGACATGATGCAATGAAACATCAGGATAGTGAAATTCTTTGAGTAAAAAAATAAAATGATATACATTTATATTTACATACACACATTTTTTTCAATAAATATATTTCCAATGAGGCTATTCACATGAAATTTTCACCAGTCATGAGTATTAACATAAGAAATCTGGAAATATTAAGAATTCTCAACATTAAAGTCCATAAATAAATTTATGTATAATAAAGAATTGGAATGACAAAGGAACAAAGTATTGAAAACACTAAGAAAAAGCAGAACTCAAAGGCAAGGTAAGGCAAAGAACCTGCTGAAACCCGTAAGTAAATATACCTCCTATCTGTTCAAATTAATATCAGCTGGGTTAGTAAATTGATGGTCTATAAAAAGGCTTTTCGTTACAATGGTGTCACGCATGAAACATCTCATGATGGGTAAAAGCAAAGAGCTCTCCCAAGACCTTCGCAACCTTATTGTTGCAAAACATATTGATGGAATCGGATACAGACGTGTTTCAAAACTTCTGAGTCCTCCAGTAAGCACCATTGGTGCCATCATCCACAAGTGGAAGTAACATCACTCCGTCATCAACCAGCCAGGCACAGGAGCTCCTCGTAAGATTTCTGACCAGGGACTCAGATGAATAGTCAGAAGTGTAGCCAAATAGCCAAGGACCACTCAGAAAGAGGTCTGGAAACACTTAGAGGCACCAGATGCCATCGTCACAGTGAAAACAACAGGCAATGCCCTCCACTGCTCTTGCAATGAATTAGCTAGCAAGCTAAACTATTTGTGAATTGTCACAAGAGCTATATTATATTATATTATGCTACCTCCTTTTAAGTACATGTTTGATATTTTTTACTCTCCCTCTCTGACCAGCAATGCAAAATAGTCTGCTGGGCAGCAGTCGCTCAAGCCCCTGCCCCTTTTGTCTCAAAATGTAAATGGTCCCAGTGAAAAAGAAAGTATTATAAATATGATTATAATTATAATAAATAACAATACTTTTCTGCCACTAAAAATAGGTGAATGATAGTGATGTTTTGGGCAGAAACATTAGATGGAGGTGGAGCAGTGGGCGGAGCTTCCTTTGCAGCACTACACAGCAGTATCTCCACAGTGAGTCTTCAAATTCCTTCACGATTCGCAGGTAACATGGAAAATGTACACCTATACTACCATGTTATTATTAACATAGTGAATGTGGCACCATGCGAGTTATACATCAATTATAAGAAAAGTATTACTCGATTGCTGTCGCATTTCTGACAATGACATTCAGTTGTTTTTTAGTCAAAACCATTCAATGACAGTAGCACAGTATAGCAGGTCCTCGTGTATTTATTTAAGTATTAGTTACTGGTGAGTATTAGTTATTTATTTAATGACACTTTTTAATGCTTTTAAGTTTTATGGTATGTTTTGGGAAAATTCATCTAAGTGAAGTGAAATGAACTCTAAGTCCAAGTCCAACTCTCTAAAGTGTAAAGCATTCATATCTTTGAGTTCATGAAATCTAGCACTTTCATCCAAATAATACAAACAAAGTTTACAACAGCAAAAAAAAATAACATTAATTCAACATGATTACCCCAATTCTTACTATTTCATTTAGAAAAATAAAAGTAAATGTTGTATTGTCCCAGGTTTCACAGAACCTAAAGTGTTTCATCCATCCTTCTCCTTCCCCCAAAGCTATCCAGGAAATCCTCAAATCCCTAAAGAACAATGGGTTTGAGATTGTTTTCCCTTACAAGTACACACAAGGGAAACTACACCCCTTCTTTGCACTCCTTACTGGTTTGGGTTTGAATTCTTACCCTCGCAGTATGTGTTTTTCTATCTGTAATAATTTGGATCAGACAAACCTGTACATTTCCGGTATGTAGGCGGCTTTATGCATTTTTAGACGTAAGTGAAGTTCTTTTTAAATTGTAATTGTGGTTTTTAAAATTGTTAAGTGTGAATGGGTATGCGTTATTAATTAAATAAATACAAATAAATACAGACATTTAACATGCAGCTTTGTTATATCTGCAGTGTCATTACATAATTATCTTCTGCTTATTTCTATTTATGCATCTATCTATCTATCTATCTATCTATCTATCTATCTATCTATCTATCTATCTATCTATCTATCTATCTATCTATCTATCTATCTATCTATCGATCGTCATGGCATAGATTTAGTTCAAACATTGGGTGGTTGTACTGTGAATGGGTATGCTTCAGGGACATTGCTAGACCCTTTTTACAGGGGACGAGCCCCTGTAAAATTTTGCCGTGCCCCAATAAAATTTTGCCTGACAAATCATTGTCTTCTGAGTTAGATTACAGTAGATAACCGTTGGTACTTCTTAAAATATGTTTTCCTATTCATAGAACTTTATCATTTATATAATTTGAAATAGTTAAAACATGAAGGCTGATTAGAACACCAGCTGAAGCAAAAATATCCTGCCCATCCTCTTCAATCACCTTTCCCACCAGAACACACCCCTCAGTCAGACTGAGTAGCAAAACATCCTGCAACATGACTACCTTTAGGGAAACTGAGTAAACAGGAGTAAAACAAATGACTATCTGCTTAAATTAAAGTAAACTGGACTCGACAGTAATCCTTACAATTTACAAAAGGGTGGTACATTCCTACTACTGGTTACCATAGTAACATGGATGGCAACTAACCTTCCACTTTTGTCAACAAACCTTTTCTCTTGCCACTAAAATGAAACATTCTGGAGGGAGAATGATCTTGTATAAAATTCACCAGTGTATATATGCATCATATCGTACATGAAGGAGAAGCACTGTGTGCTCTTTGTCATTGGAAAGTACGCAAGCGGAAATAGCACATGCGCCACTTAGTTTAGCTTATGGCCTTGGCACTTTTAAAGCAAAATAATAATAATGAAACACACATTTTTTTTGTTCCAATCGAGCAAAATCCCTGTGTAGCTCCTATATCAGTAAATGAGCGTCACTATCAGGGTGGTATAATAAAAAACATGGTATAAATGTAAAATGTAAACTTAGTATTCTGCAGACTAGTTTATACCAAATATGGATATAGTAGGTAAAGAGTCTGTCAAAAAGCATTGACAGCAATAACGCGATGCAGAATTCTCCATTGTAAGTCTTCAGCTCGTTTAGTCAGCGGTGGCTTGTAAAGTGCTCTCCACTCTGGTCTGACATTTTTACCCATCTCAGAAACAGCACACCATGGTGGATCAGCTCTTTCATGTAAATCCTTTTGGTTAAAAGATTTGTTCAAGACTTTATACAACTTTTTTAACCACTACATACATGCAAATCCATATCTGTCAACTTCTTAGACTCCGAACAATTTCACTCTCTCTCTCTCTCTCTCTCTCTCTCTCTCTGTACTTCCTCTTTTATTCACATAGTTTTAAGACTCCCACGGGAAATAGTTTACACACCCCTCTTAATATTGCAGTTTTTTGTGATATATATATATATATATATATATAAATCAACCAAGATAAATCATGCTAGATCTATTTCCAACTTTACTGTTATATAGAAAGGAACAATAATAATAATATATACATATAATTTAGGGGAGTTAAAAAGAACTGGATTACTACTAGTTTAAAGCGCATTTTACTTGTAACAGTGTTTTGGGTAAGAGTTTGCCAACTTAACACAAATTGATCTGGCAATTTTATTCCAGGGGTATAACCTGGCCTGGGTATTAGGAGCTGTAACAGGGGCATTAGCTGGACTGTTAATAATAATTAGCTGGCTGAGCCCAGATTCCTCTCCATCAAAAAATAAAAATGCTTTCATGCAGTGTTTTCTTGCATGTAAGGGTTAATTGCTTAAAAATGTGAAAAGTTGACAAAAAGTTGGATTCATAATACAACTTTTGAATGTTATCACTGTTCGCAGGACTAGCAGGAAGATCAAATTTAAAGCAGCATAAAATGTTTGGCTATCTAACACAAAACTAGGTTAGTTTTGTGTCCCTAGCCAAGAGGAGACACAACTAAGCTGTCACTATATCGGTTTAGCTGCTACAGTACCATGCAAAGTACGTTATCTGTCCTTATGCTCTACAAATATCATATTCACGTGACTTGAAACTCATATAGAGATTTACACACATTGTTTTCCTTTTCAGCATGGGAGGATGTTAGTGTTTCAGTTTCAACCCCTTTACTGTTCAAAAAATTATCTGCAATATCCATTTTTTACTTCCAGCAACTGAAACCTGAAACCGTAGATTTTTTCTTTAGCCCCGAATAATTCTTCACTTGGAGCAGTTTGTCACTATGTCAAGATCGCTGTGCTGTAATCTTCAGTGAACGGAGGCAAGACCAATCGGTTTACAGGGAATCACGTGGAAGTACTCATGTTTTATTTCCTGAAAGGCCTCAATACTGCCAAATGCTAGCTCATACATTCAGTGTGAGGGGAAAACCGGATATACGCAGATTTATTTATTTATTTGTTCATTTTAACTAGTAAAGAGGTTGAAACTGAAACACTAACATCCTCCCATGCTGAGAAGCAAAACAAGCTGTATAAATGTCTATATGAGTTTGAAGGTTTGCACATGATATGAGCAGAGCATAAGGACAGATAACAAACTTTTGCTGCATTCACGCCATGTCGGAATTACCGTAATTATTAGATGACAACCAATACAACAAACAATAAAATCTCAACAAAAAAACAACGGATAACTGTTTCATTCGATAAGAAGACATGAGCATAAAATGAAGTGAAGTGCAAGTCATTTATGATATTGGAAAAAAGAGCCACAGTGGCGTGTGCATTTGATATTCCAATTTTGCGAGGGGACCTCCTGTGCACAGCCCTCTTCAAGTCATTCCTCAGATATTGATTTGATTTAAATCTGGGCTCTCAAAACACTGAGCTTCTTCTTCTGAACTGTTTCTTTGTTGAATTGGATTTGTGCTTTGGGTCATTATCATAATGGAAGGTAATTTTTTTTTCTTCATCTTCAACTCTCTGCAAGTTTTGGAGAGCCCTTGCAGAGGCCTAATAATAATAATTAATTTAATAACTGCTAATTTAAGTGATTTATATCATATTAAATACTGAAAGAGATCTGACTGCTGTGTAGACAGTACACAGATACTAGTCCAGGCTCTTGTCATCTCTAAACTGGACTACTGCAACTCACTGCTTTCAGGCCTCCCAGCCAGCTCCATCAAACCCCTTCAGATGATTCAGAATGCTGCAGAGTGCCTTGTCTTCAACCAGCCCAAGACAACCCATGTCACACCCCTCTTCATCTCCCTCCACTGGCTTCCTGTAGCTGCCCACATCAAGTTCAAGGCCTTGATGCTCACCTACAAGACCTTGTCAAGAACAGCACCCTCCTACCTCAACTCTCTCCTGAAGGCCTACATTCCCTCTCGCAATCTGCGTCGAATAGCAACCGACGTTTAGTAGTTCCCACTCAGCGTGGCGTAAGGTCCCCTTTCCGAACCTTCCGCACGCATACTGTTCCCCAGTGGTGGAATGCTCTTCTGATCTCAATCCGGACTGCAGAATCTCTCACTATCTTCAAAAAACAGCTAAAGACCCACCTTTTCTGTAAACACCTAACCAACTCCTAAAAAAAAAAACACACAGAACGCACTTACACCTCTACTCTGTACACTTTGCTTCCTCTGGTATTCAATTAATGGATCTTGTATAGTAGCACTACTTGTATTGTTCCCTGCTTGATATATCGCTTTGCTTATTTGTAAGTCGCTTTGGATAAAAGCGTCTGCCAAGTGAATAAATGTAAATGTAACGTAGACGTTTTATATCCATTGTATATTCAGTCATGTAGGGACTCACTCTCTCTCTCTCTCTCTCTCTCTCAGGTGTGATTGGTCTTTAGAAACACAGGAAGTATCACGTCTTTAACACAGACATTTCTCATTCAGTCAGTCATCAGTGTGTCAGGATGGAGCTCCGTCCACTCTGTGTGTTTCTCTGTGAGTAAATGTTCTCTGTTTATCTTCATTACAGTGATTGGTAGTGAATTAAGTTTCTAATTAACAGGGTGAGAGTCCTGTAATCAGGTCCTGTGTGATTATTTATCTGTAGTTCAGGATGCTGAATGTAGTGGGAAAAGGAAATCTGCATTTTTGTGGTATGTTTACATTCCACTCATTTTATTTTATGAGTAAAATGTGAAATAGTCACTGTATTAAATCACCAACTGCATGCTTATCCATTAGAACTCAGTATTTATTTGAAATTTTACAGTTTATAGTTTATTTGACATTTGTTTGGTGATATTCTCTGTACACTAACATTTGTAAAAGTGAAGAAAGTTACTCTTGCAGATATACTATAAACCTCTGCGAGGCCTTAGTATTGTGGGAGGAGACTGTGCCAAGTAGACAGGAAATCCAGCGACATTTATATTGATATAGACATGACACTGTGTTCATCAGATCAGAGCAGATGCTGCTTTGAATAAATCTATTTGGGATTAATGTAGCATATAGAGTGTGATACCAGCTAACAGTTCATATTATACCACCATGCTGTTGAGTGCTGGTTGCGAAGACAAAGCACAGGTTTATATTAATGTTGTCACACTTTATCATGTCTTTATATAAAGTGACTTGTACGGGGACTTGTATAGCGGACATAACCATGGCGTTTAACTGTAATA
>JAAGNN010000049.1:0-97219 GCA_012411365.1 Ameiurus melas | reverse complement strand
ATATAGGTGTGCAGCAATTATTTGCACCCCTATGAATTCATATAGAAAAATAAATGTTTGAAGCATATTCCCACTGATATTTACAATTTTTTTTAGTACACCTGGGTGACTAGGAACAGGAAATTGTTCAACGATGGGTATAATTATGAGGCATACATAGGCCAAATTCCTTAGTCATTCATTACAATGAGTAAGACCAAGGAATATAGCTGTGATATGCGGCAAATGATTGTTCAGCTTCACAAAATGGGAATTGGCTATAAGAAAATCAGGGCAATAATTAAGAAGTTTCAGCCAACTCCGAAAAGTTATGAATCAACCTGGAATTGGACGCCTCTCTATATTATCTCAACACACTGTGAAGAGGATGGTTCAAGTGAGCAAAAAAATCAAGGATCACAGCTGGAGAATTGCAGAAGTTAGTTGTGTCTTGAGGTCAGAAAGTCTCCAAAACTACAAACCAAAGTCACCTACATCACCACAAGTTGTTTGGAAGTGTTTCAAGCAAAAAGCCT
The DNA here is from genome assembly GCA_012411365.1 of Ameiurus melas. Classification (NCBI taxonomy): domain Eukaryota; kingdom Metazoa; phylum Chordata; class Actinopteri; order Siluriformes; family Ictaluridae; genus Ameiurus; species Ameiurus melas. The sequence continues at coordinate 96,704 of JAAGNN010000049.1, read as the reverse complement.
CTACTCTCATCCAAAAACAAACTCGGCGTCTTCAGTTTTCCAGACACTACTGGAACTTGGAAACTGGAACAAATGGGATCGGGTTCTATGGTCAGATGAAAATAAAGCTTTTTGGCAATAAACACCAGAGGTGGTTTTGGCACACACAGAGGTAGATATATGGAAAAGTACCTCATGCCCACTGTTAAATATGGTGGTGGCTCTTTAATGTTTTATGATTGTTTTTCTCCCAGAGGTCCTGGACATTTAGTTTGGATACATGGCATTGTGGAGTCCATCAAATATCAACAGATATTAAATGAAAACCTGACTGTCTCTGCCAGAAAGCTAAAAATTGGCCATGGTTGGATCTTCCAGCATCACGATGATCCAAAACATTCATCAAAATCAACACAAAAATGGTTTACTGACCACAAAATCTAGGTCCTGCCATGGCCATCCCAGTCCCTTAACTTGAAATCCATAGAAAACCTGTGGGTGAACTGAAGAGGAGAGTCCACCAGCGTATGAAGGATCTGGAGATATTGTGTATGGAGGAATGGTCTCAGATCCCTTGCATTGTATTCTCTAACCTCATCAGACATCATAGTAAAAGAATCAGAGCTGTTATCTTGGCAAAGAGAAGTAGCAAAAAGTATTGACTAAATGGGTGCCAATAATTGTATAAATATATATATATATATATAAACCTGTGTGCTGTTTGCAATTGTTTGATATCCATGAGAGCATTCTATTTGTTGCTTTACTAAATGTCTATTACTACAAATATTATATTTTAGTCAGATATGAATGGGATTATAAATAAAAATAAACATTTGATATTGTCATTAAATTAATTATACATTCAAATGAAATACAAAGAAAGGTTTACATAATTTATGTATTATTTGAGCTTGTCATGGTATAGCCCTGCAGAAAAGATTGAGACTAACACGTCAGTGGTGTAATGGTTTAACCACATCACAGTGTGAGTAGATTATTATGTAAAGCAGAGGCTGAAACTAAACTGAGAGATTGAGTTCCATCACAGTGAGACTTTAACTTCCTGTGTTAGTTTCTCACCATAAACACATTCTCTTACTTTTATAATCTCTTAAGTACATTTACTTCTACTCTTTATTTAGTAGACCTTAAGGATTCTTTGGTTTTTCCTTTGGAGAATCCCTTAATGGTTCTTGTTAGAACTCTAACCGAATGTTTCCCCATCAGAAAGGGTTTAGAGTAAAACCCTTTTTGGAAGCTAAGAACGTTTTCACTTCACAAAAACAGTTTACAGGAGGAGGTCTAGCAGTGACAAATTTAGACATGACAGAAGTGGTTATAAATCTCTAGACCAAGTAAACCTTTCTGTTCTTAAATTGTAATGCCAAAGTTCCCTTTAACTAGTATTTGTTCTGAATAAATAACACATATAATTAAATTGATTTTTAATTATTTATTATTATTCATTATTAATTTATTATTACATTTATATTACCTTTAAATTTTACTTGAACATATATGCTGTTTGTGCCCCGCTGCAACTTCTGATGAGTTCCTGCATATGAAAGTTACTCAACATCATTGATGTGACTGCTGATTGACTCTGTCCTTCTAAAAGACTGTCCTTCTATTTACATATTGTTGCTTGAGTCATTTCAGCCATTTATTTTTTAGAACAAACTTGTGTTAGTAGAAATGTAGCAACATAAATATTTTCTTAACAACTGCACTTCAAATTTTATCCTTGACGCCACGTGAATTTACTAAACATATAATGTCAAAAGAAGTATTAGAAATTATCTGAAATGTGTCTCGCCTTTATGAGTTGGCTTTTGCCATTTCTTCCATATGTTGTAATGATACAGTCCTCTCGACTTGTTTCTCTCCCGGCCACTGTGGCTCAGGTGGTAGGGTGGGTTGTCTGCTAATTGTAGGGTTGGCGGTTCAATTCCCCGGCCCATGTGACTCCACATGTGCCGAAGTGTCCTTGGCAGCAAGACACTGAACCCCAAGTTCCTGAAGGCAAGTTAGCACCTTGCATGGCAGCTCTGCTACCATTGGTGTGTGTGAATGGGTGAACGAGACACAGTGTAAAGTGCTATAAGTCCAGACCATTTGCCATTCTCTCATTATTTTGGTGGATCTCTTTCAGTTTTTTAATACTGTATTTAATGTTGCTCTGTGAGATGTTAAAAGTTTTTTTTTATAACCAATATTTAATTAACCAGTTTTTGTCTTGTTGATGTTTGTTTAGGTATGTTCTAACAAACTCTAAGACCTTCAAGGAACAGGTTTATTTATATTAAGATCATGTGACACTTTAATTGCACAGGTAGATTCAATTTTAATAGTTATCTAATTAGCTAATTCAGACAATATTTTTGTAAACTGTATTGATTCTAGTTTGTAGATTCATAACATATGATCCTAATTAAGTCCATTCCAGTTACAGATTCTTGTCACCGGGTGGTGACAAGTGGTGTGGGTACGTATGTGAGTGTGTGTGATTGGCAGCAGGTGTCTCAGATCAGAACTCCGGGGGACTTGGACGCGTGTGTGCGAGGTGCGCGGTTGCATTCTGGGATCTGGAGTCCTGATCTGACGGAGCTGTGACAGAACCCCCCCAAGCGGCTCACTCCCGGGAGCCGACCTTCCTCTTCCCTACCTCGTGGCCGAGGGCCTGGGAGTTCAGGATGCGTGCGTGAAAGTCCGTGGTCAATTCGGGATCTAGAATGTCCTGCCGGGGACCCAGCACGCCTTCTTCAGGCCCGTACCCCTCCCACTGACCAGATACTCCAACTTGCCCTGTCTACCCGCGGACTTGAGAATTCTCCTGACGAGTGCACGCGGCCGGTTGTCCCTCAATCTCGAAGTGGTGCAGGTGGAAGTTCAGAGGGGACCTCCGTGGCGGGGCGGCCATCCACCACTGGCTTGAGTCTAGACACGTGAAGGATGGGGAGATGCGGCAATAGTCTGGAAGTTTCAGGCGATAAGTGATTTCATTAATCTGCTTGAGAATCCGAAATGGGCCCTGTACCTCGGGGTTAGTTTCTTTGCGCCCGTGGGTTTGCTTAAGGTTCCTGGTAGATAGCCACACTCTATCGCCCGGCTGGTAGTTTGGGTGGTCACGGCGATGGATCGGCTCTGCTCTTGTAGATCTCGGAGACGGTTCGTAGGCGTTGGTGGGTAGCTGCCCAGACCTGCTCACTCCGCTTGAACCACTGGTCGACGGCCGGGGCTGCAGTGGGTGAGGCGTTCCAGGGGAACAATGGTGGTTGGTAACCGAGCACACACTGGAAGGGGGTGAGGTTGGTGGCTGAGTGCCGCAGGGAATTCTGGGCATACTCAGCCCATGGCAAGAACTGGTTCCAATCCTCCGGGTTATGGGCGCAAAAGGTACGGAGGAGGCGCCCTAGTTCCTGGTTGACTCTTTCTACCTGTCCGTTGGCTTGAGGATGGTAGCCAGACGTGAGATTAACAGTAACCCCTAACTTAGTCATAAAGCTTGACCATACCCGTGACGTGAACTGTGGGCCTCGGTCGCAAACAATTTCCTCAGGTATGCCAAAGTATCGGAAGACGTGCTGGAACAGGAGTTCGGCGGTCGTGAAAGCGGTGGGCAGAGCGGGCTTTTTGGAGGAACCGGACAGATTTGGAGAAACGGTCCACAGCCACCAGAATCGTGGTGTTCCCTTGGGATTTGGGCATATCAGTAACAAAATCGATGGAGATGTGAGACCAGGGACGTTCGGGCGTGACGGCGGCGCATAAGTTTTCCTGCGGAAGGGTTCGTACATTTTATTCTGAGCACACGGACCAGGAAGCCACTACTGCCCTAATGTCCTTTTCCATGTGAGGCCACCAGTACCTCTCCTGGAGGAGGTGGAATGTCCGTTGTGCCCCGGGGTGCCCTGTACCCAGTGCCGTGTGTGCCCAAGTGATAAGTTCTGACCGGTACTCCGCTGGTACAAATAGTTTGCCGGAAGGACAGTTGACTGGAACTCTTGATGAGGGAACTTCCTCTAATCTCTGATTCAAATCCCACTCTAACGCGTTGACGATACAGACTGGTTTGATGATGTATTCTTCCTGATCATGGGCACGTTCAGAGTGGCGCGGGAAAAGGGCGTCTGCCTTTACGTTCCTGGATCCGGGCGGTAGGACAGAGTAAAGTCGAATCCGGTGAAGAACAGAGCCCACCGCGTTGTCGTGTGAATTTAGTCTTTTGGCAGTGCGTATATACTCCAAGTTCTTATGATCTGTGAAAATAACGAAGGGGTGTGTCGTTCCTTCTAACCAATGCCTCCACTCCTCCAATGCCAGTTTGATGGCAAGGAGAAGGCTATCTTAGTTGTCGAAGGCGGACTGAGCCTTGGAGTTCCAGGCTAGGCGCTTGGGTTTTCCCCTAAGCATGGCTGTGGGGGCTAGCGATGGTACTGAAGTTCCGGATGAATCTTCTGTAAAAGTTGGCGAACCCCAAGAAACGTTGCAGCTCCTTAACGGTTGGTGGGCATGGGCCACTCCATGACGGCCGTTACCTTAACTTGGTCCATGGAAACTCCCTCTGGGCTGATTGCACTACCCAAGAACGAGATCGAGGTTTTATGGAACTCACACTTTCGGCTTTGACATATAACTGGTTCTGTAGTAACCGTTGTAGAACCGCCCGTACGAACGTGGATGATATGGTCCTCCAAGGAGTTGGAGTAGATGAGAATGTCATCTATGTAGGCAATGACGTACGGCCCAGCATGTCACGCAGCACGTCGTTGATTAAACACTGGAATACTGAGGGCCCGTTTTGAAAGCCCATACGGCATAACCAGGTATTCATAATGGCCGGAGAGCGGCTGGGAAACCTGTTTTCCATTCATCCCTCCCGAATCCGAATAAGGTTGTACGCACCGCGTAAATCCAGCTTGGTGAAAATAGTGGCGGACGTAACTGTTCCAGGGCAGATGGTACGAGAGGTAAGGGTAACGATACTTCACACAGCACCGGTTTAGCCCTCGATAGTCAATACATGGGCGTAACCCGCCCCTTTTTCTCCACGAAGAAAAACCCCACAGATGCTGGGGATGTAGATGGCCAGACATAACCTTGGTGCAGTGCTTCTTGGATATACTCCTCCATGGCCCGTTGCTCAGGGAGCGATAAAGGATAAACCTTCCCCAGCAAAGGTGTTGCACCGGGCAGTAAATCAATGGCACAATCGTAGCTGCGATGTGGGGGCAGGCCACTAGCTTTCTTTTGCTGAAGACTCCTCTTAGATCATGATAGGCCTTGGGGATAGAAAGGTGGACTGTGCTGTCCGGGCTCTGCGAAGTTGATGCGAGCTGAATCGTGGGAATGGGGAGGCAGTACTGAAGACAATGAGGGGACCAGTGAGTGATCTCCTTCGTGTTCCAGGAGATACGTGGGTTGTGTTGTGCCAACCAGGGGAATCCCAGGACCACTGGACTTCGTGTCGTCCTGATGACATGGAAGGAGATCTGCTCGTGATGTAGAGCACTGGTGTGAGCCACTGATAATGACGACCATCTTTAATGTTCACTTCACAGCAGAGACAGACACCTCCTACATCTTCACCTACACTTAAATGTCCTGCACTGCTACTTCAGACCCGACCCATGGCAGCTGTAGGCGTTTTTTTTTTTCTTTCTTCCTTCTTTCTTTCTTTTCAGATTTGGTCAAACATGTAAGCTAAGTGATAATCAATATGATGTATTAAATACATAAAGCTTTGGGGGCTTCAGGACCTCTGTGTAAAAAGTGGTAAGCAGAAATGGCTCCTTTCCAGCTCATTTGAATAAAATACTAATCATTGTATTTTAACTTATGAAATAAAAAGCCAGACCAACATAACACACTTTGAAATACTGTGGTATTGTAGCATGTGGTGTTGTATGTCCATGACAGCTTTCTCGGTAACTGTAGTGCTTACCACATCCTGAAGAGAAGGTTTTCACATGTACCATTTCACAGCATACTGATAAATTACTTCACTAGGTTTAGCAAAAATCCACAGTGTTGCTATTTTATATGCTTATACTTATTACAAAATACTTCTAATGTTAATCACAAATATCTGGCATGAAGGCTGTATCAAACATGGGTCTTTTTGTCTAAGTTATTAAAGAAGGTAGTTGCTTTTCAACTTCATTATCCCAGTGGTGTAGTCATAAATAAAAGTGGTTTGTTTGGTCTAACTATCCAAACTAACTATCATTAGCCTGTCTAATGCCTTAAAAAGTGTTTGTGCTATAATTTGTCATCTTTTTAATCTCTGTCACTGCTTGAAGTTGGAATAAATATGTGCAACTTGTTGGCAATGTATGCCCTATATATATTAGGGCTGAGTATTGTTGTCAACCTTATATGTATATGTATATGTATGTATTACAATATATCACAATATAGCACAAAGCATCATATCCTTTTCACATATTACATCAAGATTGTTTTTGCTCAATACAAATTCTGAAATTTTACTCTTCAACTGTAATAAAATTGCAAATTTAATTAAATGACAATTGACGCCAGTTAAGGAAAAGCATAAGCCAGTAATTTCAATACAGATTTTTAATATTTATTTGTAACTTTGCTAACACTGTATCTCAGAGTGAATATTTAAATACATATTACTTGTTAATCAGTTGGGGAAAAATATAAGCCTGTAAAGGAAAATGTGGTGAAAAAATCTTCATTTAAATGTAGAGAAAAGGAATGAAAGGCTATACAAAACTGCTGTAAAGGGGATACTTAGAGAAAACGCTTTGCTAAAACAGCCATAAGAGGATTCCAACTGCGGAGCCTTCCAAGAGGAGGACTAGAACATGGAAGTGCCTTTATGAATTGTTTATTTTCATCATTTTTGTAAAGCCAGTACTAAAAGCTGCAATAGATATATACATATATTGTGATGCACTGCAATGTGAGAGACTGGAAATTAAGTTTACTGACATTAAAACTCACATTCACTCACATTAAAATATGCAACTGTTTCTGGATTCATTCATTCCATAAAGTCTAAAAACAAATTTAGCAAAGAATCACTTTTACACCTGTAAATTATGTATTATATCTAAAGTATATTTACAGAACTTAAACAAACACATGTACAGTAAACTACAAGGTTGAATTCAAAATTATAGGGGTTTGCAGGATTGAGACCAGTCAGCCAATAAGACAAGAATTTCCTTGTGCAATTGGTCTTGTCTCTGTTTACTGAAGATACAAAATTTCAAACAAAGAATTGCAAGTTTCACAAATAACACGTGATACAGTTAAAGGGGAAGCAGCAAAACAAATGGGTATCCACTAATACTGATCCTTAGAAGTCGTTATACGCAAGCAGTCCTGGGGAAGAACATGACCAAGTCTAATATTAAACCATTCCAGATGGGTTTCTGCTCATTACACAGTATTGTGTACCTTTCTAAAAATTACAAATGACTATGACTATGCAATTTTAAATCTCCAAAGGAGTTTCACAAGCATCAGTTCTTGATTCTCTCATTTACATATTCCCTCTTGGTGCCATTTTTCATTGAGTATGTCTCAACCAACTGCCTAGTACAGTAGTCAGGGCACTGATCAGGTGTCAATGCATAGTGCATAAACAGAAGTGGTTGAAACATGTGTGGTCCAAACCCATCACTAAGACCAAAGAAAACCCCACAAAAAAGACACCAAATTTTAACCTATATAAAGATGCCAGTGCATGCTTTGGTGTCTGCTAATTTTTATGATGCACTATCTTCTAGCTCGTCAGCTGTCTGAACACATGTAGAATGTAAGTCATCACAAGTACCTTTTCACTACTATGCCTATGGGAATATAATGATTTTTTATTAGCATTTTTAACAAAGTTATGGATATGTACTGAGTTGCTAGGTTATGTTCTAGTTGAAATTAAGGAAATAAATCAACATTTATATGGGGGTATTAGCATTACATTTGCTATTTGTTCTGACCAAAAAGGAAAAGTAAACTGAAACTTTCCACATATGCACAATTGCACATCAGGCATAGCCACTGAAAATACATACAATGCATAGAAATGCAAAACCTTCACCATGAACCCACATCCTCTGAGTAGCCCACATCATCTACAATATGATATAAAAAGGAAAAAAAAAACATACTTCATAAAATAAAATTTTAAACCTTTTTTTAAACAAATGAGAAAAGCAAAAAAACAAACAAAAAAACCCTTACTCTGACTCTTACACATCTACTCTGTGTAATTTTCTAGAACTCAATTATAAATCTTGTATGGTAGCACTACTTGTATTGTTCTCCGCTTGATATATCGCTTTTCTTGTATTTCCTCATTTGTCACTTTGGATAAAAGCATCTGCTAAATGAATAAATGTAAATGTAAGGTAAATATTTGAAGCAAAATAATAATAATGAAACACACTCACTTTGCAGTTGAGCAAAATCCCAGTGTAGCTCCTATCTCGGTAAGTAAGCGTCACTATCAGGGTATCATTCATTATATGTTCGATGGTGACCGGGAGCTAGAACACTGCCTTTGTCTGTGGGCTCTGTGTTTAATGGATGAAGTGTATGCTCGTTTCTGCTTGCTCCCGGGAGCAAAAAAAAACAAAACAGTGTGTGTTTGAGTATTATTTCTCTTATTATAAAAAAAATTTCAAGCCGCTAAGATCCTAAACTAAGCTAAGCTAAGCTAATTCTCTACTGTCACAATGGCGCGGCTTCTGCTAGTGAGTACAGGTGGATCATGTGCGCTCTACTTCTTCTGTCTTCACTCCCAGTGACAGTGGCTGCACCAAGCAGCTCCAAATTTGCATAAAGTTAAACTTTTCTCAACTTTCAAAGTTGCTGGACATGCCCACATCACCGCCAATGGTCACTGTTGCACATGTCACCGGAGGTCACCAGCTCTCATTGGAAATGGAATGGTCTCCGGTCGCATTGTCGCTGCAAGTCACTGAATGTGTGAATGCACCTTAACTGTGCTTGCTGTGTTAACAATTATGTCACTTGGGGGAGAGAGAGAGAGAGAGAGAGAGAGAGAGAGACTTAAAAATGCTCAGTAAACTATTTTTATCTGTTCAGGGTCAGCCATGTTTAAAGGAAAATGTCATTCTGTTTGCAAGGCATTCAGGTGAAACGTGCTAGACAGGATATTTTATTTCACAAAAGGAGAGTGCTTATGTAAACAGAAAGTAGACTAAAACCTCTCTTTAACTTCTGAGTATGATTTTAAGTTGTATGTTAAAATTGTAAGTTCAACAATGGAGTGTCAGGACTAAATAGTAGCTGTGAAGATCCAGACAGTATGGAAGAAACTGACAGTTTTAAATTTTAATTATGATTGCTGACCATCCTGTTTTTAAAAGTGAGAATTTGGGGAAAATGCTGGCCTTATCCTGTGGTAAAGACCATAAGTGTGTGTGGTTCCGAAACACTACTACCATCACCCACACATTTCCTGTAGCATCAACGACTGGCGCAATAGCACATGAAAATGTCAATCTTGATCAAGTGCGTGTGTTAGTCATCATTATTACAGTGGGGAAAAAAGTATTTGATGCCCTGCTGATTTTGTACGTTTGCCCACTAACAAAGAAATGATCAGTTTATAATTTTAATGGTAGATTTATTTGAACAGTGAGAGACAGTAATAACAACAAAAATCCAGAAAACCGCGAGGTCAAAAATGTCATAAATTGATTTGCATTTTAATGCGGAAATAAGTATTTGACCCCTCTGCAAAACATGACTTAGTACTTGGTAATGACTTAGTAATTACTTTTCATTTTCAATGCCCTGGCTGAGGGAAGCAGGTTCTCACCCAAGATTTGACGGTACATGGCCTTGTCCATCATCCCTTTGATGCGGTGAAGTTGTCCTGTCCTCTTAGTAGAAAAACACCCCAAAGCATAATGTTTCCACCTCCATGTTTGACGGTGTGGATGGTGTTCTTAAGTCAAAGCCTATTTTGGTCTCATCTGACCACCAGAGGACAACTGGGTGAAAGTGTTGTGGTCAGATGAGATCAAAATGGAGCTCTTTGGCATCAACTCAACTCGCCATGTTTGGAGGAGGAGGAATGCTGCCTATGACCCCAAGAACACCATCCCCACTGTCAAACATGGAGGTGGAAACATTAAAACCATTAAAATTATAGACTGGTCATTTCTTTGTTAGTGGGCAAACGTATAAACTCAGCATGGGATCAAATACTTTCCCCCCATTGTTTATCTCTTCTATTTAAATATCTTATATATATATATATATATATATATATATATATATATATATATATATATATATATATATATATATAATGTGTGTATATATATGTATATGTAAAGCCACTACACTACAGTTTTTTAATTAAATTAATTAATCACATATGGGAGGCTCAAATATAAAAAAAAATTACAAATCAACATGACTGAGACATTTATTCTTTATTTTTTATGAGCATGTCACTGACATATTTGAGCAATTAAACATGAATACATAAATACACAATACAACCATACAATAGTCTGCTTCCTCAAAGACATTCAAATGTCTCAAAATGAAGATTTCACTGTACACTAATAGGTCAGTCATTCTATATTTTTCCATGTCAGTTTATATGTTTATATATCTGTTCATCATGAGCATCATAGAAAGTTTTATTCAGAAGAAAGTGCATGTATGTAAAGCATTGACAATTGTTGCTCAGGATCCAAAGTTGTAGCCAGTGGTAACATTATTTAGGCTTGTCAAGGTGTAGACCTGTGGAAAAAAGAAAAGGTAAAAAAATTTTTTTAATTGTAGCTTGACTACAACATAATGTGAGTTGATTGTATCAGTTAGAATGAGTGAAAGGGCGGGCATCATATAACCAAGTGAGTTCATAGTGGGAAACTTACACAGGAAGTTGTCATCTCAGACTGATCTCATCTCAACTCAAATCTTCTTTGCCTACAAAAGGCATGAAAAGAAATAATACTGCAATTTGAATTTTAAATAATAATCACGAAAGGTTCACTCTCAATTATGTCTCAGTATAAAGTTCCTGTGTAAGTGTATTAGAACAAGTGCATTAATATAAAACTGATTTTCATTAATGTCGGTGTTTCTATTATAGAAAACAAATGAACACCTTCTGGCCAATGAGAATCGAGAATTCAATACTGCTCTGGTATGAAGCTATTAACGGTACAGTGCAAAGGTCTTAGTCATCCTAATTTTTATTGATAATTCCACAAATTTGTCTTAGGAGTTTAGGTTTTCTGCATTACTGTGTCAGTAGAAAAGAGTGAGGTCCACAAAATTGCTGCAGGTTTTCTGAAGTACGGAAATGCTTACCAACCAGTTTCCTCCTTTACTCTACCTAATACATTTTTCATATGTAAACATTTCATTTCCTTATATTTAAAGTCATCTTAGCTTAACAGAATTGCTTTTCATACACTTAAGATTTGTGTACAGTACTATGTTTTAAAATCTATATGCTAAGTAAAAACTTACAAACTCAACACCAATTTTTATTTGTTCAGAGGCCTCTAATGTTTGCACTTTTCTGTAATGAAAATCAATTTTGTTACTCTGTTATTTGCAGAGTAACATGAATGGATTAAACTTAGGTATATATATATATATATATATATCCCTAGGTTTGGTCCATCCACACTGTAGTGGCTGAAGTAGAAGAGTGGCTTTAAAAGTAGAATGAAAAGTAGAGAAAGCAGAAGCGGTAGTTCAGTCCAATGCAACAGGAAACTGATCATAATTCATCAGTGTTCAAAATGAATAATAATTTCTCTTATTTTCATACTTAAACACAAAAGACAAAAACATTTCAAATATCTGTCTCATTCATTCTATTTACTTAACTGTTTACAAAGGATTTTACATCTGTTTAGAACAGTAAAATTTTTTAAATGCAATCCTGATGAATTACTGATGTGTCAGCATTGGCTACCAAAAAAATCCTGTTTTTGGTGGTAAAGTCAAAAGTAGAGGACATTTTTAGATGTTGAAGGGTGATGACAAAATTCAGACAGCTCAAAACATCCTACAGTTTTTGGCTTGACCTAAATACTGATTATGTTCCAGTAGACCACACACACTGTACACAACGTACTCTCACATGAGAACGTAACTGTGAAAAACAAATACTCAACTTAAAACAATTCACAACTTATTATATGTGTGACTTTAGAAGATGTAAGATGGGCAGGGGTAATATCTAAGTCAAGCTGGGCAAGAATAGCTAAAAGAGCTGTTATTGTAACTTAATGAGAATTTAAATGATATCATCTAAAAATGGTGATCATAGCAAAGATCAAATGTTGTACACTGGTTCATAGACATTTCATTTCAAAATTGTATAATGTTTTTAGTCAAGTCAATTTTTAGCTACTGTATATACACAGATCAGCCATAATATTAAAACCACTGAGAGGTGACATTAATAACATTAATTATCTCATTACAATGGTACTTGTCAAGTGGTGTGATATATTAGGAAGCAAGTGAACAGTTAGTTCTTTAAGTTTATGTGTTGAAAGCAGGAAAAATGGGCAAATGTACAAAAAAGGACAACCAGGGAACTGGTGACAGGGTCATGGGCATCCAAGGCTCAATGATGCACATGGGGAGCAAAGACTAGCTCGTCTGGTCAGATTCTACAGAAGCGCTACTGTAGCACAAATTGCTGAAAAATGCTGGCTATGATAGAAAGGTATCAGAACACAAGTGCACCACAGCTTGCTGTATATGGGGCTGTGTAGCCACTGAGTCAGAGTGTCCATGCTGACACCTGTCCACCACCAAATATGCCTACAATCAGCATGTGAGCATCAGAACTGGACCATGGAGCAGTGGACAAAGATGACCTGGTCTGATGAATCACATTTTTTTTACATCATGTGGACCGCCGGGTGCATGTACGTTGTTTACCTGGGGAAGATATGGCACAGAATACATTATGGGAAGAAGGCAAGCCAGCAGAGGCAGTGTGATACTCTGGGTAATGTTCTGCTGGGAAATCTCTGCCCCTGCTGTAATCTTCATTATTTCAGGGTCTAATAAAGACATTAACTCTTCCATTATCTGAGAACAGGAGTACTCAGTAACAGAAGACACAGGTATCACATATTCATTGGTACAAGAAGCATTCTGGGGAGTCAATTATAGAGGATAAAGGGAAGTGAGAACCCAGCAGAGGACATACCTCCCTCATTGCTAATGGCTTCGGGTTGCAAAAGACTTGGTCGAGTGTAACTGCAAGCTGGATAATCACTACTGTACATTCTCCAGTCTCTGTACATTATGTGTAACCATGACCTGGCATTTCACTTTGTTGTAGGTTTGGACTTTCTCTGCTCATCATGGTTCAACCTGGATTTCCAGAAGGTCACCCACCGCCTCCCAGGAAAGCATCCTTGCCCACTGTCTAACCACACTTCTTGAAGCTGTCAGTGGCAAGATTTTGTCAAACCAGTGGAAGGACTAGGCGGCAATGCAGATGTTACGGGTGAGCTTTTGAAAGATTGGCCACAAATGTCTAAGATGACTGAGACATTTTGAAACATTTTGAAGCATGCTGAAAAATTGTGTGAAAAATGGCAACCCACAGTTGTCATATAGCATGACTGTCCCTCAATTTAAAAAGTCTACTTAAGAGCTCCCTAGTCTTCCTAGACTCATGTTCAAAAAGAAGAATGCTACCTGGGCATGGACAAATAATGTAAGAAAGTTGCTGATTGCATCTGACTTCATCAAGCCTTTTCAATTGTAGTCTGATGCCAATGATCTGGATCTAGGGGCTATAACTTTGAATTGTTACAGTCTGTCTGTCTGTCTGTTTACCTATTTATTTAATATCTGATTCTTATCTCTTGTAAAAATCAAAACCGTCCCAATAAAACAACAGAGAAAAATCAGAGCAAGCTGTGAGGTGAGACACAGTTTTCTGGATGAAGACTGATAGCCTACTGGGAATAAAACAAACGTTCCGTCCATTGCGCCTTTACACAGTTAGTGGTACTAAGAGTCACACTTCCTGTTCATCTCACAACAAATATAGACACTTACATTTTAAACTACATTTGTTACTATGTTTGTTACTATATTTCTTTTACAGTAGGGTGGGACCTTGTAATAAAACCCAAGTCATTAAAAGATAAATGGTAAAACTGGTCTTAGCATAAAAAACCAGACTAACATTAAATTATGGTAGTGCAGATTGCTCAGGAGCCGATAGCAATGTCATTCTAGCTTGTCATGGTGTAGATGAGAAAAAATAAAAAGTAATAATAATAATATATATATATATATATATATATATATATATATATATATATATATATATATATATATATATATATATATATATATATATATATATATATATATATCAAAACAGTATAGCATTATATTAAATCAACTCAAACATTATAGTTTGAGTTGATTTAATTTGCTATTAAATTGCTGTTGTGCTGTATGTCGTGACTGTTTTCTGAGTAACAGCAGTGTTTACCACTTCCTGAGGAGAGGGTTTCACATGCACCACCACCACAGTGTTAATGCACAGTATATGGTTTACAATAGAGTCTTTTTGCTTCTATAATATGTTGCTTGTGATATATTATTTTTTGTTTGCATTTACTGTAATAGAAAGAGGCCAGTCTGTGTAAAAATTTATGGAGGTTGATTTTGCCATCTCTGACCTTCATTGCAAGGCTGTGGCCTTTCTTTAATTTCATGAATTATAGAGGATTCAACGTAGTGCTGTCTATGCCTGAAGCGCTCTTTTACAAAAGGGTACAAAACAAAGCAAATGAAACAGCAGATGTCACCACATCAGAATGGGTCAAAAATAGGAAATAAATAATAATAATAATATATACACAATTGTAAAATACAACACAGAAAAAAAGGTTTGGACAATCACATTTCTTGGTAGGCTCCACATTTGCTGAATTTTATGATTGTCTGTCCCCTACTGGCTCTTGTGCTATCTGAACACATATGCAGGATATGAAGATCCAAACATATTCATAGTAGCATTAATTGTGGCAAAAGTAACAGGAGGTCAGGTAACACTCAAGTAAGTGTTACGTTATGTGATATCAAATGCATATTGAAAAAAATATATATAATAATTAGAACCATTCAACATAGACCTGAACCACTATAAGAGGATGCTGGTATCTTTTGCTGAATATTTGCTTAAAATTGGTGATATTTTTAGTTTATAAATTGTCTATAAATAGTGAAATGTCTATAGATTGTATTATACTGTATGATGTATGTTAATACAGTGTATAAGTGCTATTATATTTCTTGTATATAGATTGTTTAAATAGTATTAATTATTAAATAATTAAAAAATCATATCATCCGGACTCACTAGATATTTTCCATTTTAGTCATGTAAACACTGAAATATTTCAATACACCTATATTTTTGAAATTATTTTGCTATATTTACTTTATTGTTAATTTCTGGTACATGCTGGGTTTTTTTTTTTTAGATATGTCAGACATATTTGGCATATAAAATTATTCAGCACCAAAGTGCCCTGTAAGGAAATGTTCATGTTTAACCACAATGTTTCATTCAATGCCCTTATCACCTTAAACTTATTGAAGTATGTATGCAATTGGAAATCAGAATTGTTATTAAAGTATATATATGTGCCATTTGAGCTACACTGCGTTACAGTAAAATCTTAATTAACAAGCGAGAAATACACTCCTTGCTCAAATGCTCCAATTCAATCATGTTAGTCCCTCAGAGAAAACCATACCAAAACAACCATTGAAGTCAGTGCCTGCACTAGATCAAAGAAACCAGATGACCACCAAACACAGCATCCTGATCTGATGATGATGATGACGATCATGATGATGATAAAGATGAGGCTTACACACACTGTAGTGGCTGAAGTAGTAGAGTGGCTTTATAAGTAGAATAAAAAGTAGAGAAAGCAGAAGTGGTAGTTCAGTCCATTGCAACAGGAAACAGATCATAATTCATCAGTGTTCAAAAATGAATAATAATTCTCTTATTTTCTTACTTAAACAAAAAAGACAAAACATTTCAAATATCTTGTCTCATTCATTCTATTTACTTAACTATTTACAAAGGATTTTACATCTGTTCAGAACAGTAAAAAAAAATTGAAATGCAATACCTTTTTAAAAAAAATAAATCCTGATGAATTACTGATGTCAGCATTGGCTACCAGAAATCCTGTTTTTGAGTGGTAAATTCAAAAGTAGAGGTCATTTTTAGATGTTGAAGGGTGATGACAAAATTCAGACAGCTCAAAACATCCTACAGTTTTTATGCTTGACCTACATACTGATTATGTTCCAGTAGACCACACACACTGTACACAAGGTACTCTCACATGAGAACATAACTGTGAAAAAGTCTTTTGAAATACAGATTTCACTGTACAGTATAAAGGCAAGTCAATATAAAGGTATATGCCAGTATAAGGGTCATAGAGTCCTTTCTTCAGTTTCTTCTGTAAGCAGAGACAAATTGGGCAGGATCCAACATTTTAGCCAATAGCAATATTATTTGATATTGTCATGGTGTAGACCGTTGAAAAAAAGTAAATAAAAGGTAAATTGAAAACACAGTGTAGCTTGACCTCATGCCTGTTTGTGTTGATTTAAATTCTCAGAGAGAATAAGTGAAAGGGAGGAGGGTGGTTGGAAAAAGTGGATTGGTTAATGGTGAGAAACTTACACAGGAAGTTATTTTGTCACTGTGATGGTGAAAATCTTCGTGCACCTTTGCTTTTTTACACAGATAAAAAAAAATGAAATCATTTTGTAAGTGAATTTTTAAGAAATCTTTAATGAAAGCCACAGTAGAAACTAATTTTTAAAAATTGTATATATTAATATGACATTAATATTATAATATTTATATTTTTAAATCTCAGAGAAGCCCAAACATGACATTATTTAAGAAACATTTCTGAATGTATGAAGAATGAAACTTCCAGAGCTTAAGAACACTTCATACTGAATTGATCATTTGATAAAAATGCCACTTGAAAGCATGTGCATCTTCATTTGCCATTTTAAATTGCAATCACATTAAAGGGTTACACTTAGTTATGTTTCAATATAGGATACAATAAAACATTACACAAATGTTTAAATGTTGTTATTATAAGTTCATCCACATCTTTGCCAAATTACTACTCTCTGAGATACTTTTGTCCATTGCACTAGTAATAGGCTTATAAGAAATTATTTTTATTAATGAATATATTAGTATATAGGTAAGGTCACAACCAGAGACTTACTCATCCCACCACCAGAGGGAGCCCTCTCCCCAATTTTGACTCCACTCCGTTCCTTCTACAGTTACTTCCTGTCTGTATGTTTAAAAGCCATGTGCTTCTAGACACATTAAAAACTAAAGGAAGAGATGCCATCATTTAGTTCTACCATCATGTAGTCATGGCCGAGATCATCATGTCACTCGCCAACCTCCTACCAACCCAGCATCAGGCCCTTCTCCAGCTGTGTCAAGACCAAGAGCAGTGCCTCAAGGACTTACTTTATGCCCAGGCAGTGGATCAGCCGGTGCTCCAGGGCTTGGTCTAGCAGGCAATGGGTCAGCCACACCCTAAACAGCACCATCAGCATTTCCACTCACTGACACTCTGTGAGCCTCGCGAACTTTTTGTGTTCAGCCAGAAGCTCTGGGACATTTGGCGAAAAGTGGGGTGATGTGAGGGAAGAAGCGATCGACCTTGTGGTGCTGGAACAGTTTGTTGCCTGATTCCCGGAGGGGATGGAGGAGTGGGTCCAGTGCCACTGACCAGCATCACTCAATGTGGCAGTCCAGCTGGCAGACCTGGTAACATATCTGGGGGCAGGTGAGCCCCTGTCTTCAGGAAATACCATGTCAGTTGGGGACAACTCCCCCGAAACTAGTTCCCCGAACCCATGCTTAGAACATGCTTAGGGAGTGCAGGTGGAACCTGTCTTATTTAAATCTCTAGTGTCCCCTCTGTTATTGAGTAGTGTGGTGCACCATGCCAAGATCTAAAGAGTTATGTAAGGCCTTCAGAAAAACGGTTGTGGATGCCTATGAGTCTGGCAAGAGATTTAAAAGATCTCCAAATTATTTGAAATACATCTTTCCACTGTAAGGAAAATAATTTACAAGTGGTGCAGATTTCAAATGACTGCCAATTTGTTCAGGACTGGCCATCCCAGCAAATTCAGCCCAAAAGCAGGCCATTTGATGCAAAAAGAAGTCTCAAAGAACCCAAAGATTTCATCAGATGATCTGCTTGTAAGTCTTGGGATGCTGCATGGGATGCAAGCCAGAAAAAAGCCTTTGCTATATAAAAACAACATTAAAGAAAGACCACAATTTGCCAATGAGCATATAGGCAAAGACCAGGCCTTTTGGAATAATGTGTTCTGGACAGATGAATAAAAGATAGAGTTGTTTAGGCCATAGTAAGAACAGACAATGTTTGGGGACAGCTTTTCAGGAGAAGCACCTCATGTCAACTGTGAAGCACGGGTGGTGAAATATTATGGTTTGGGGTTGCTTTGCTGCCTCTGCATCAGAGACTGGACAGCTTAGATTTATTCATTGATTGAACCAGGAAGGCTATGTTAACTCAAATAATCACTCTACAATCATAGTGAGCAGAAAAGCATCTCATTACACACAATATCGAGAACCTTAAGCACAGTGGGCACAGACTCACTTCGAATTGGACAGTTGAAGACCAGGTGATGCTTTTTGGCTGTCAAGTTCAATTTGAGATCCTTCACCTCAATGTAGTTATTTAATTTCACACCACAGTGTGGTTTAATTTTCAAATCTGATTGGTCAGAAGGAGTGCAATATTTGCTTGGACAGTAGTTCATCATTGGTTTAATCATTCATCGATTCAACTATGAATTCTGCATCATATCTAAGAGTGCTTGAAGACACTGTGAGGCCAACTGAACCGACAGTGGACCTTTCAACAGGTTAATGATCCAACTCACAAATCCACAAAGGAATGGCTCAAAAGAAGAAATGGAGGGTTATCAAATGTCCTAGTCAAAGCCCGGATTTGAAGCCCATTGACATGTTACAGGGGATTTGAAATGGGCAGTATATGTAAGAAAACCCTCAAACATCTTGCAGTTGAAAGAATACTGAATGGAAGCATTGTCACTGGACTTCCTGCTGGATGGCTATTTCTCCTCCCCTTTCAGGTCTACGGCAGCAGTTCTTCTGCTTCCCAGACTCCTCCATCCTGCCTGGCAAACCACTAACCACCGCTAACCACTGCCTCACTCTTCCTCGGTATCACGATCCACAGCGGTGTGGGCTCGCTGACAGCACGTCTCTCTCCTTCCTGGGTTAACAAAATGTAACAAACTTCCAAAGAGGCGGCAGGAAACAGCTGAATGTAAACAGAAAATCATAAACAAATCTCTCAAACATAAAACACAAGTACGTGTGTGTGTGTGTGTGTGTGTGTGTGTGTGTGTGTGTGTGTGTGTGTGTGTGTGTGTGTGTGTGTGTGTGTGTGTGTGTGTGTGTGTTTTTTTTTTTTTTTTTTTTTTTTTTTGTGTGTGTGTGTGTGTGTGTGTGTGTCTCGCTCTCTTCTGGCGGCGTCCAGCAGCTCCTTTATTCCACTCTCCCACTGATTAGACAAATCAGTGCCAGGTGCGCATCCTCACAGTCTGGCCCCCTCCTCCACCTTGTCACAAACTCCTATATAAATAGCTTAAAAATAGTCCTTAATATTCTAAGTTTAAAATAATTTAGAAAACCAGAACACCCCCGACTCACTCGATATTTTCTATTTTAGGTATGTAAAGCCAAAACATTGCAAATTTTGCACTAATCTAATAGTATGTGTGTGAATACTTAATTTAAAATATTTTTAAATATATACCGCCAAAAATAAAGGGAACACTTGCAGTTACATTGTGCTGTTTAGTTCCCCTTTATTTTTTGAGCAGTATATAATAGATATGACTGAGACATTAATCCATTTAAAAAATTTTTATTCATTTTCAATAAGCATTTGACTGACCTATATTTCAACAAAGACACAGTGACTCGCCTTTTAATACAGTTATTAAACAGTCGTTATACAAGAATCGTCCAAAAAACATGCAAAGGTTTAAAAATCCAGATTTTAATGTACAGTAAAAAGGCCATTCACTTTACATACTCTGTAAATATGAGAATTATAGAAATGTTTTTTCTTGCAGGAAGGAAGCAGAAACAGATGTTGCTCAGGATTCAAAGTTGTAGCCAATGGCGAAGGCCATTTGAGCTTGTTATGCGGTAGACCTGTATTTAAAAAAAAAAAGGTATAACATCAACAACAACAACAACAACAACAACAGCAAGAAAATAAATAAATAATAATATAATTGTGAAAAAACTTACACAGGTAGTTATCAACCCACTGTGATGGACAGAATCTTTATTTGACTTTGGCCTAATCAAACAAATAACAGAATAAATAAATAAATAAATAAATAAATAAATAAATAAATAAATAAATTCAGTGGTCACTGTAATCAGTAGTGAACATGTTATAAAAATACAGTCTGTTCATTTATGAGAAAATGAATGAAACAAGATTCTCATAAGCCCAATACTGGCTATGAGCTTTACTGTATATGAGGTTATTGATGACCAACAAATTAACTGATTATATCTTGTGATTGATCCAAAATGGTCAATGTCACAGCAAGGTCAAATAGCTGTGTCACGATTGAGGGTTAGATGGATGCAAGTGCAGAATTTCAACAAAACAACTACAAAAAAGACACGATAACATAGAGGCAAACCACTGTGGTAAAGATTAAACATAAACCAAATCACAAAACATGGCAACAGAGACAAAGGTAAAGAACGACAAGCATAAGACAAGGAATGCAGTACAAACAGTGGCTATATAGACAAGTACTTGTTATTCAGGTTAAAGGCGCAGGTGGTCATGTGACTAAGATGCAGTGGCTGCTGGGAACTGTAGTTTAGAGTTCCTTCTCTGATACATGAAAGGTTGAAATTGTTTTTTCTTCAGCAGCTGAGGCCAAACGATTTTTGGGAGTCCTAAAGTTCACAATATTTACAAAACCCTTTGAAATGTATAAATAATCAAACTTGCCAATTACGATAGAGTTGATCAAAACATCAAATTTAATTCATCATTAACACACCATTCACATGCATACATATTTATGTAAAAAAAACAACTTACAAGCGCACCACCAGTTTCAGTTGTATCAGAAGTTGCTCTTTCTTTCTGTTTCCTGTAGTGAAATCCAAATGGTCTCTTCTTTGATTTACAGCATATATTTACTAAACAACCATCATATTAATACAGTCTAAAACACAAAGCAGCTTACAAAAGCAATGATTTTTTCCCCAGCCCTTATAAAGCTGTGATCATGTTAATGTAATTAATGTGTGTAAATTGTACGTATTTGCAAATACAAAAGGGAGAATAGAATTAAAAAATTAGGATAAAGACCAACACTGACTTTGAGGGGAAAAGAAAAACACTCCAGCTGAAATTTATTGTTTATTGCTATGACAGGCATAAATTCAAATCAGCATAGAATACTTTAAGCCTGACCACATTAAATATCAGTTTTTGTGACAGTATAATGCTATTGTCTTTTCTTCCTTTTTTGTATTATCATCATCATCATCAACAACAACAGCAGCAATAATAAAAATTGGACAGATTCTGTTTTCTGAATTTGAATCATACACTTGGGATTATACACAACCCCAATGTGTAAAGATTGGAATTGTTTGTGTAAACTGTATATTCCTGCATACTTAACATACACTGTCACAGTCATGTGTATTTATTATTCTGTTGTATTTATTGTCTTTTTGCACTCACATCAGACTGTTGTGTATTTGCCCTTTATGTAGTCATTTATATCATGGTGCTTAATTGTTAAGTGTTGCAACTTTGTGTTCTGCTCTTCAGGTCAAGTTGTTTCACAACAGTTAATATTTTATGAAAAGATAAATGCAGCATATACTATATACTACATATTATTAAGTAAAACATTTGGTGGTCACTCACCTGTGAAGACACACGGCACAGAAGATAAAGAGACACACATGATACCACAGTGATTACTGAGAAGACTGCGTAGTATGGGCTCAATGTGCCTTGTTGTATCTCAGTATCTATGTTGGAAAAGCTAAAATTACAACATGAAGTGTAATCTGTATTTTCACAAATATAATGCAATCTGACACTATTTCATTTGATGGAAAAAAACATATTAAATACTTATTTAAAACAATTTAAATTAAATACCTTCTATGGTCAATATCCACTGCATGTTTAATGGAAAACATGAGTATACTCCTGCATCTGAAAGCTGTACATCAGATATCTGTAGTTCTCTTGGATTTCGGGGATTAACCTGCATCCTGCTCGATGTGTAGTTGAACACAGTTCGGTTTTTAACTGGCCTGTAGATAAAAATAAGATTCCCATCTTTACACCAACCGATATCTTGAAGTTCACTAGTCAGAGTTCCATTGCAGTGAAAAACAACATTTTCCCCTTAAAAGCAGTTCTGTTCATCTGGTGTAGAATATTTCTCTCATATGACTTGGTGCATTCTGCAAAGAAAAATGAGAAGTCAGACTGTAAAATTGTGTTTTGTTGTTGTTTGTTTGTTTTTTTTAAATTTACCTAAGGAAATTATCTATTTACAAAGTTAGTGTCTGTGTTAAACTTTCTGATTTTAGCGTAGAACACAAAATGCCTGATGGAATTTAAAATTTTATTTCTCCATTGCTTTTTCTGCTTTTCATTTTGATTAATTGTTTACTTCATTCTGCAGTTTCAGATTAAAAATAACCAATTCATTTTAACTACAATATTAAATTTCCACCTTCTTATCAACTAATACAAATTTATCTTAGTTAATTGTGTACACCAATCAGAACTCATTCATAACCAAGTGATGAAATATCATTCAGGCTGCACTATGCTAGTAAAATCATCATTAATGAGAATGAAATTCATCACTAACTAACCAAACACTCCAACACAATCACATCAGACTCTCAGAGAGAGAAACAAGCCAGAAAAACTGAATACCTGCAGAAGATAAAAGAAATCCAATGACCATCAAATGCAGCATTCTGATCTGATGATGATAATGATGATGATGATGATGATGATGATGATGATGATGATGATGCTGTCAGTGTGATTAAAGACAAGGCTTATACACTCTGTAGAGCCTGAAATAGAAGAACGGCTTTAAAAGATGACTGGATTTAGAGCTAAACCGCAGAGCAAGCGGAAACAGAAGTTGAGAGAAAAAAGCACAAAAGATAGCAAATAAGAATTCTCAGATATTTTTGTGTAAACCTGCAATTACAGATGCGTTTGTTGAACTGGTGATTTAAACAACATAATCTTTGTGGGCAGAGGCCAAGGCAAGGTTAGAAAGTAATCTTTAAAAAAATTATTATTACTGTACATTGTTTTATTAAAATATATTTAAGCTGAGATTCATTCACTAACTGATTTATCCTGGTCAGGGTTACAGTGGATCCAGAGGGAATCCCAGGAACAGGGGACTAACACTAGTCCATTGCAGGGTTAAAGCAGAGGTGTCAAGGTACATTACAGGCAACAAACAATTTTGGTCAAAACCTGTTCCCTTTCAAACTTGACGTTGCATTTAGCAGTATGGGAACGCCTTGCGCGCGTGACCGGTATCTGAAGCTTGTGTAAAATCATGCCTCTACTTATAGGCCTGCCATGATCAGGTGACGTGTGCAATTAAGCGCGTCGCATGATATATATGTGCACCTGTGAGACACGCGCCAGCCTTATTATCTTCAGCGAGACTGCATGTCTGTTGTTTGTGTGACAAAAACGCTTCATTTCTACTCGATATTTTCTCAAAATCTCTTAACTTTTCTATCCTTTTTAAAGAAAAGGAGGGGTAAGTAATGAGCGAGAAGAGTTAAAGATGTGTGTAACGTGCTCCCGTTTCATCACGGGGGAAAGTGCACACTTTCTTGGTGAAGTGTTAGTGGTGTAGTATGCGATGGCAACCTCGAGAGGCTGCGCATAGTAACGCTACATTAAGCAGCTCAACTCGCTTTTTCTCAAAAAAAAAAGCAAAAGCCGAGTGAGTCGAGTCTGAAAGCCTCGCGGATCTGGGCCGGCCGCTGCCGTCTCAGGTTCGGGGGATCTCTTAAATCTGGAAGAGGAGCGGAGAGATGAGCGCGCTGCTCTCTCTCTGTCTTGTCTTCGGGTTGGCTCTCCGCTGGATTTTGGAGTTGGTCGCGACTCCTCCTCCCGCTATGGAAAGCCAAAGGGGTAATAACGCCCTCTCAGACTCCAAAGAATTAGAAGGATGTGTTAAAAACTGAGAGCAGCGTGTAAAGAGCTGCTTGAAGTGATTACCCAGGAAAGTAAATACTTCACACTGCAGAAACTCCCTGTCTTCCAGAAGTTATGACAAAATCTCACTTCTGAGAAAAACCATGCTTAAGCCATAGTCATAACTCCCCGATGTTGGATTATTTGGCCATTGTGGAAATGAATGGCAGGCGACTTAGCTTATGCCCGAGGTGGAGGAGGCGCTGGCGCTACCACTCTCCACCCGATGGCAGGTAATTACAGGGGCCGGCTTGCATCCAAGGTGGGCAAGCCTATGCAGTAGTAGTCTTGTTTGTGGGTCACTGCAGACAATACAGGGTTGCCTACCAAGCAGACCTGCTGAGTGAGCTGGACTTATGGCGAAAAAGTTGTCTCAAGCTCATCCGGTGTCCACGAGTGGAGCCTGGGCCAGCACTAGTATGGGGAAAACCCAGAAGGCGAGTATGGCAGCCTGCCAACCCCCGCGACAGCCAGGGGAAAACGGGCGGGCCACAGTCGCGGTCTGCTGTTGGGCCTGATCTGAGAATGGTCATAAAGGCCAAGCAGGCAAAGACGAGCGGTCCTGAGGGGCTGTGGAGGGATGTATCCGGGGACATGAGGTTGTTAGGGCAGGGAGCCCCCAGTGCTACTGTAGGGCATCCCTAGCCAAGGTGGTCCCCAAGTTTCATGTTCCCTGGTCAGCAAGCTGTCACAGGGCAATGGAAATCTGATGCTTCTCCAATAGAATGTGGAATAGCTAACGTCACTAGAAGATCATCGGGCAGCGTGCAAGCTACGCGCCAAATGTGTCTCCATGGGTTCTGTCTACCATAGAAAGGGGTTCGCGGGTCCAGTTATAGCTCGCCCCTCCGTTCACAGGTGTGCTCACCACAGAAGTCAGCACAGACCAGAGCCCCGACCTTAGCGCGGGAAGTAAGCTCCCTTTTGGAGAAGGGGGTCCAGAAACATGTACCCCGTTCCCTCAGGGAGGGAGGTTTACACCCTTTATTTCCTGTTCCGCGCAAAAAAGTGGGAATATGCGGCCAATTTTAGATCTGCATCATCTGAACCATACTCTTCGGACATACAGGTTTAGAGGCTGATGTTCAACGTATCGTGTCCACAGATCCAGTTCGAGAACTGGTTTGTGGCGATAGGTATAAAAGGTGCATGTTTCCGCCATAGGATTATTGCTAGGTTTATCCCCTCGCACCTTCACAAAGTGCATGGATGTCACTCTGGATCCATTGGGACTCCAGGGCATCTGTGTACCAAGCTACCTGTACGACTGGTTGATTCTAGCACGATCCAGGGGCTGGCGGTTCAACATTGAGATGTTCTCACCCACGTGAAGAACTGGGGGCTCAGGTTGAATCTCAGAAAAGTTGGTTTTCCCTCGGTGCAGTGGACAACTTTTCTAGGGGTTATAGGATTCTACTACGATGAGGGCGTTTCTATCCCCAACAGGCGTAGTGTCAATCCTATCAACACTGAGTTAGATAAAGCTGTATCTTGGGAGCCTAGGGTGGAATCCACACATGTGGCTGAGGTCACATCTGTATGCTGCCCCCCATCACTGCTCCCACTATCTCTAGTGAGAGTTCGCCAAGATAGCCTGCTAATAGCACCCTTTTGGCAGCTCGAACATGGTTCTGAGAGATAATATCTCTGCGAGATGGCACTCCTTGGGAGATTCCCGTCCGCGAGGATTTACTGTGACCCAGTAACTGCGCAATAGCTACAGTCCTGGGGCTCCTACAATAACATTTCTCAGCGGGGTGAGCTCCTTCTACAATGAGGGTTATGTGGCCACCATTTCGGACATCCACGCGCCTGTTGAGGGAGCCTCTGTGGGGCAACGTCCTCTAACCCGAGGTTCATGCGTGGTCTCAGATGGCTGAGGCCCATCTGCAGGCCGCGCGCACCTTCCTGGGACCTTCTATGGCCCTGGAAGGTCTGTCGGCTGCCCCATTCGAGCTCCTAGCGGATCTACTATCTCGGCCGGGAGGGCTGATTTATCACGCTCGGCCAGAAC
Source organism: Ameiurus melas (assembly GCA_012411365.1). Classification (NCBI taxonomy): domain Eukaryota; kingdom Metazoa; phylum Chordata; class Actinopteri; order Siluriformes; family Ictaluridae; genus Ameiurus; species Ameiurus melas. The sequence goes on along the minus strand of JAAGNN010000049.1, from coordinate 70,277 downwards.
TCGGCAAACTGTGGGTCTGGCCCCGTGAGGGGCACCAGCTCATAGATTAGGGTCTCACAACTGAGATTGTTAAAACCATGTTAAAAGCTAGAGCACCATCCACAAGGAAAGCGTATGCACTCAAGTGTCAGCTTTTTGTCTTGTGGCATGAGGGCGTCACCTAGACCCAGTGAACTGCGCATTGCTACAGTCCTGGAGTTCTTACAGAACGTTTCTCAGCGGGCTGGGCTCCGTCTTCTATCAGGGTACTTGGCGCCCGTTTCGGCCAGCCATGACCCTGTTGATGGAGCCTCTGTGGGCAACATCCTCTACCTTTGAGGTTCATGCGTGGCGTCAGACGGCTACGGCCCATCTGCAGGCCATGCATACCGTCCTGGGACCTTCTATGGTCCTTGGAAGGTCTGTCGGCTGCCCCATTCAAGCCCCTGGAGTGGATCCCATCCAGAAGGAAATCAAATGCACTCAGGTGTCAGCTTTTGTCTTGTGGCACGAGGAACGTCACCTGAACCCAGAGAACTGTGCAATTACTACAGTCCTGGAGTTCTTACAGAACGTTTCTCAGCGGGCTGGGCTCCTTCTACAATCAGGGTTACTGGGCCGCTGCGCTTCGCCCATGCCCCTGTTGATGGAGCCTCCGTGGGGCAACATCTTCTAACTTTAAGGTTCGTGCGTGGTGTCAGACGGCTGCGGCCCATCTGCAGGCCGCATACCTTCCTGGGACCTCCTGTGGTCCTGGAAGGTCTGTTAGGTGCCCCATTTGAGTCCTTAGGGACCTACCATCTCAAAAGCCACAGGGTTGATTTATCATCCTTGGCAAGAACTAATGAAGCTGTGGGTCTGGCCCCGGAGCGCCAGCTAAAAGATTCTGGTCGCGACTGAGGTGGTAGTGACCATGTTTCTACAATAACATTTCTCAGCGGGGTGGGCTCCTTCTACAATCAGGGTTATGTGGCGCCATTTTGTCGCCACGCCCCATGTTGTGGGAGCCTCTGTGGGGGCAACATCCTCTAACTGCGGGGTTCATGTGTGGTGTCAGATGGCTGAGGCCTATCTGCAGGCTGTGCATACCTTCCTGGGACATTCTGTGGTCCTGGAAGATCTGTCAGCTGCCCCTTCGAGCCCCTAGGGTGGATCCCATCTACAAGGAAATTGTGTGCGCTCATGTGGCACCTTTTTTGTCTGGTGGTGTGAGGAACGTCAGCTACACCCAGTGAACTGCGATCGCGCTACAGTCCTGGAGTTCTGACAAGAACGTTTCTCAGCTGTTGGCTCCTTCTACTATCGCGGGGTTACGTGGCCGCCGTTTCGCCCGGCCTGACCCTGTCGATGGAGCCTCTGTGGGGCAACATCCTCTAACCTCGAGGTTCATGTGTGTGTGTCAGACGGCTGAGGCCCATCTGCAGGCCATGCATACCTTCCTGGGACCTGCTGTGGTCTTGGAAGGTCTGTCAGGGGCCCCATTTGAGCCCTTAGAGTCAGCCTCTGAGAAGCTTCTGACTCTAAAGGTAGCTCCTTTACAGGCTCTGACATCTCTCAAGCGAATGGGAGGTCTACAAGCTCTCCCTGTTGCCCCCTCCTGCCTTGACTTTACCCCTAGATAAGTCAAATCCTTCCTGTATCCTAGGCCGGATTATATTCCTAAAGTGCCTACATTGGCTGCCCACCCTGTGGTGTTGCAGGCTTTCTCCCCTCCTCTGTCCTCTGACCAAAACAAGAGAGGATGCACCCGCTGTGTCTAGTTAAGCGCTCTCTGTACCTACGTCCACTGCTCCGGCCAGTGGTGTAAGTCAGAGCAGCTACTAGTCTGCTTTGGCAACGACAGGAAAAGTGATGCTGTGTCAAAGCAGTGCATCTCTACTGGGATTGTTGAAGGCTTTGTCCAAAGGGGGTTTCCTTGCAGGATGTGTGCGGCTGCAGGGTGGTCTATGCCTCACACGGTCATTTGTTATTACAGCCTGGATATTCATTCCTCCCCAGGCTCGAGTGTCCTGCACTGACCCTCGGGTTTGGGTATTTTTGAACAGGCCGTACCGGTTTGACGGATTGGGACGGATTCCCGTTCCCATACTGCTAAATGCAACGTCGAAGTTCCCTTTGAAAGAGATCGCGGGTTACGCATGTAACCCTGTTCGCTGAGAAGGGAATGAGGCGTTACGCGCTCATACTGTCATACCAGGGCTGGCCTGTGAATTCGTCTTCGCTTCAGATAATAGAGGCTGGCGGCGTGGTTCACAGGTGCCATATATATATCATGCGACACGCTTGGTACCACGTCACCTGATCATGGCAGGCCTATAAGTAGAGGCATGATTTTACACAAGCTTCAGATACCGGTCACGCGCAAGGCGTTCCCATACCGGGCGTTTCTCATACTGCTAAATGAACGCGTCGTTCCTTCTCAGGGAACAGGGTTACATGCGTAACCCTGACGATTTTTCGTCATTTTTAGCTCTGTACCAAAATGTAGTCGTACAGACTTCTGACTGGTTTTCATGTTAATTTAATGAATTCTTTGTGTTTGTTTCAAATTGTTCAAATCAAATTTCCATATTTGCCTTAAATGTTAATATAACGCTGTGCTCGAGCTGGGCATAGAGGGTGATGTGGAAATTCAGACAAAAAACAACGGCATACCACATTTTTTGAACCTTGACGTAAATACTGGTTTATGTTCCAGTAGACTACACACCATGTCATGTACTGTATTCTCACACGTGAACACAACTGCAACAAACATTCTTACATCTATTAGTGTGAGATTAGAAGATGGAATATGGACAGGGGAATATAGTAAGAAAAGATCCCTCACATTTGGCTTCTGTCATTTAATGAAAATGTTCATCACAGTATTTCAAAAAAGTTGTACCACTACTTTACAGATTTTTTAACTGCTGGTTATACATTTGATCATTAAAGCAAAATGCAGAGGAAAGTGACAGGATTTACTGTAGAGGCTTTACTGTGTCGCATATCTTTGCCTGAAGATAATCTGATCATATTTTGCTATCATTTTGATGTTAAATTTATCAAACAAGGAATAGGTCCTCTGTGATCGCCAGGTTGCAGGTGTACCAGTCCAGGGTGTACTCCGCCTTGTGCCAGATGCTCCCTGGGATAGGCTCCAGTTTGCCCGTGACCCTGAAAAGGAGTAAGTGGTAGAAGGTGGATGGATGGATGGAATATGTCCTGCCATTGAATAGTAGCTAGTTAAATTCATCTTTTAATACAGAAGCACATATTGTATATTGAAAGCTTTTAATCACAATTGCATTGTATTAGTGTTAAAAAATCACTGAATCGAAGAAGAGAGTAGTTTATGTGTGCAGGTAATGATTATTTCATAAGCAGAAGATGCATACATTGATTGCATACACATAAATACCATAAAACAACAGGTCAGTGCAGATTTGAGGGAGACAGAGGTTATATACACTCACCAGCCACTTTAATAGAAACACCTGCTCATTCAGGCAGTTATTTAAACAGCCAATCATGTGGCAGCAACACGATGCATAAAATCATGCGAGATACAGGTCACAAGCTTCAGTTCAAGTTCACATCAAACATCAGAATTGGGTCAGAGGAAAATGAAGACCACATCAGGTTCCTCTCCTGTCAGCCAAGAACAGGAATGTGAGACTACACACAGATGCACTGAAACTGGCCAGTTGAAAATGGAAAAAATTTTATTTGGATTTTGGAGAGGGGTTTTTTTTCATTTTTTCCCTATTTCTTATTTTTGATGTGAACATTAACTGAAGCTCTTGACCTGTGTCTGCATGATTTTATGGATCAGTCCTCGGCATAAAATCCAGCTCAACAAGTATATTTCTGTAATGCTGTATGTCCATGTCAGTTTTCTGAGTAACAGCCATGTTTACCACTTCCTGAGGAGAGAGGGGTTTCACATGCACTCCCTCACCTCTTAAACACAGTAAATGATCTACAATAGAGATGTGTTGTTAATATAATATATTTTTAATGGTATATTATTGTTTACTTGCCATTAATGGAAGTAAATTCCCATGTGAATAGAGTAAAGTAGAATAGAGGTTGATTTTGATATTGAGCCTGTGGTCTTTTATCAGTGTCATAAATAATAGGTATCAGTGTAGTGATGTTTTTGCCTGGAGCTATTCTTTTACAAAAGTGAAGAAAAACAAAACAGTATACACCAACTGTATCAGAGTGGATGCAAAAATAGATCACCTGGTAAAATATAAAACAGATAAAATAGCTTTGTCTAATTGAATATGTTGTTCATCTGTGTATCTGTTCATTTTTATGATCTGCTGTCCCCTAGTGGCTTTATTTCTGCCTGAGCATCTGTACAATGTGAAAATGTGTCACGTATCGTGACGTAAGGGAAGACTGGACGGATGCAAGCGCAGTTAGAATGAGAGTTTTATTTAAGAGGGACAGGCAGACAAATCCAAAACGTGATCCATAAACGTAATCCAAAACCAGGTGAAGGTCCGTGATCGTCAAACAGGCATACACAGGGTTAAGCTTGAATGAATGTCGTGGTCACGGGAAAACAGGGTCGATAAACAAAACGAGAATCATGAACTATGACGAGGAATTGGATACGGATAACCCAACGTGAACTAAATCTAACATGGAATGTGACTATGACTACTAAACAATCTAATCGAACTCTTTTTTTTAATCATAGAATTTTTATTGGAAATTTGCATTTTTAACATCATAACACAGAACACCCCACACACCACAGCCAAAACCAAAAGAAAGGGGGGGAGAGAAAAAATAAATAAATAAATAAATAAATAAAATAAAGTAAAATAAAATACAAAATTACAGAAAGGGGGTAATATGGTTAGTGTTCACCGTCTGCCTCTCCTCAATCTCCCTCCAGGGCGCGTAAAACATTGAAATGGGTAATAAATTGTTGCCATTTTCCCAAAAATGAGTCACCCCTACCTCTGATGTTGTACTTGATTTTTCCAGCTTCAAAAGAACATTAAATCTCTAAGCCAAACTGATATAAGGGGAGTTGCGGAGAGGTCCAAGACAACAATATTCTGCGCTGAGCAAGCAACGATGCAAAGGCCACAACACTAGCTTGTTTATGGTTCAGAGGCTGACACTGTGATGAAACACCAAAGATGGCAATTAAAGGACAAACATCCAATTTGATTTTAAGAATGTCGGACATAGTCCCGTAAAAAAGGGTTCCAAAAGGTCAGTAGTTTGGCACAGAGTGCAAACAAATGACTTTATTACAGGGTTACAGGGTGAAAGTTTGCATTTCTCACACATGTCAAGAACATTGGGATATATTTTAGCAATCTACTCCTAGAGAGGTGGGCTCTATAGACCACTTTAAATTGTATAAAACTAAGTCTAGCACAGGATGTGGTGGTCCGTATATATTATCTAACGCTCTGCCCCAGTAATCATCCTCAAGCTCCAGGCCCAATTAATCTTCCCAAGCATTTACAGTTTTGATATTGTAAGAATCATCCTGAGACCAGATCGTTGCATATATCTGTGAAATAATGCCCCTTTTATGAGGATTCAGCTTGAACACCTCTTCCCATGCAGACTTTGTAGGTAAGGAGGGAAAAAAAAACGAATGAGGAAGGAGACACAGTGCCTAATTTGAAAGAAACGGAAAAGGTGAGACAGAGGCAGGCTGAATGACGAGGATAATTCAGAAAAGTTTGCAAACACATTATTAATGAAAAAGATCCTCAAGGCATTTCAGACCCTTCTTTTCCCAAAGAGAGAATGTGGAATCCATAAAGGAGGGGGGAAATAAAATGGCTATATGCATATAGGTGCCATGGTGGAGGCCGAGATAGATTTAAAATGACACGAAAACTGATAGAAAATCTTTAGAGAGGTACATACTACTGGATTATCTGTATATTGTGAAAGGGCTATGGGAAGGGAGGAGAACACAAGAGCAGGGAGGGAGGTTGAAATGCAAGACTGTGCTTCTAAGTGGCACCATGGAAGAGAGGGGGCCTGCACCCACAGCACCAGTTTCTGAATATTAGCTGCCCAATAATAATACATGAAATTGGGCAATGCGAGGCCACCACTCAGTCGACTCCGCTGAAGTGAAAATTTTGAAACCCTATGAGTTTTTCCTGTCCATATGAAAACGAGATTAATTTGTCTATATTCTTAAAGAAAGATTTGGATAAAAACAAAGGGATGGACTGAAAGAGGTAGAGGAATTTGGGAGAATGTTCATTTTTACTGTGTTTATTCTGCCAAGAGGGGATAATGGCAGAGCTGCCCATCTTTGAAAGGCTGACTTCATGTATGAGATTAAGGGTGTAAAATTCGCCATTAATACAGAATGGGAACGGAGCATATAACGAAGATATTTGAATTTAGAATGTTCCAAAACGAAAGGTATTTCAGTATGTTTTATCTTAAAGCCAGATTGGTTTATAGGTAAACATTCACTCTTTGTAGGTTCAGTTTATACCCCGAGAATTTCCCAAAGTCACGTAATACGCGTATATTATTTCCGGAATAGATGCAATTGGATCTGTAACATAAAGCAGTAAGTCGTCAGCGTACAGTGCTAGTTCATGCTCAATTCCATTGCGAACTACACCCTGAAATACAGGAAGAGTTCTAAGCATCATCGAGAGAGGCTCAATCGCTATGGCAAAAAGTAACGGAGACAGAGGACATTCAATTCAATAAAATTTTATTTGTATAGCGCTTTTACAATAGTCATTGTCTCAAAGCAGCTTTACAGAAATAAAAACAGGTATAAACAGTCAGAAACAGATAAAGAGAGACAAACAGGAACAGATAAACAGAGACAAACAGGTAGAAAACAAATGGAATTTATCCCAACTGAGCAAGCCACTCGAGTGGCGACAGTGGCAAGGAAAAACTCCCTAAGATGTTTTTTGAGGAAGAAACCTTGAGAGGAACCCGACTCAGAAGGGAAACCCATTCTCATCTGGGTAACACAGAATGTGAAGGTAACACAGATATATGTGAAAATGAGAAGTATGGCCTTAGGAGCAGCCGTAGTCCCAGCAGAACCTGGCGCTGCACCCGTGACAAAGTAAAATAATCAGATTTAGCATCGTTGGTACATATGGAAGCTTGCGTTTCCACATATGACAAACGGATCCATGATACCAATCCCTCCCCAAAAGCCGAACCTCCTTACCACTATGAAACGATACTCCCATTCGATCCCATCAAACGCCTTTTCTGCTTCCAAAGAGATGACCACTTCAGAGGAGTCGCTGTTCTGCTTTGAATACAAAATATTAAATAGAGTACGAACTTTAGAAAAGGAATGCCGCAAATTACGGTTTACGTCCTCCTGAAATAATGCTATGGGACAATCCGCCTCCAGACGACAGGCCAAAAGTTTAGCTAAAATCTTGACGTCAACATTGAGGAGGCGAATAGGTCTGTACGAATTACACAATCTTGGGTCCTTCCCATCTTTGAGCAATAGAGTTATAGTTGCTTGTCTTAGTGTTTGTGGCAACATCCCTAGTTCTAAAGACTCCTTGAATACAGCCAGGAGTAATGGGCCCAATGCAACATGGAAATTCTTATAAAATTCAGGAGGAAACCCGTCCGGGCCAGGTGATTTCCTGGATTGTAAAGAATTGATTGGGCGAACGATCTCATCTAAGGTAATGGGACTGTCAAGTTCAGATGCCAATAGAGGGTCAACCCTGTGTGGCAGGAACAAGGTGAATCTGAGGATTTGTTGCATCAACTACGCCACCTAGGGACGGGAGGCCGGCCCCCAGAACAAGGAACTAAACTAGATTAACCCCTAAGGGTAATTCGAGCACACAGGTTTGTAAACCCAAGGAGTCGGAGACATGCCGTTACATCAACGATATTTATTCCAACAAAACACATTAATTATTACCGTTGCACGGTAAAACATGACCATAGAATTGACACTCTGACGGAGAGGTCCCACCAACACAGTGACCATGGGGCTGCTATATAAGCACTGTAGCTATGGGGTTGACTAGCACCTTGCTATTGGGCAAGTGACCTGGTCTCAGGGAGGGTAACTAGAACAGGGGAAATGCTTACCGCAGCGAAGTCGGACTACTGCAAGACAGAGGGAGGGTCCAGAAAATACACCATGCGTGAGAAAAACAATACAATCCAAACAAAAGACACCTCAATGTGCACACAGCAAGGGAAAGTGAAAGCCTCCTCCACGAACTCAGTCCTCGCTCACGTGGGCCACACTGCTCCTGTCCGCCAAGGGGAAAAAAGGAAACACAAGCAACGGTTAACAGAGTGGTTGATCTTACGAGGCAGGGGTGCTAGCAATACTACAAATAGCTACTTATCTTGAGCAGCAGGTTTGGTGCTCCGCTCCGACGGATCAATGGTCAAAATGGGACAACCACCCTGGCCACAGCATTGGGATTGTAAACCAGCATGCATACACACCCACAACATGCACATACACAACAAGCAGAGTAGTAACACAGGCAGAGCGGGGTTTATCCCACAACCAACAAATAAAAGTACAAAGTGCATGCAGGTTAGGCCAGAGAAACAGCAACATGGCACTGCATAGCCAAGCATGCATTAGAACAAACAAAACAAAAGTCCTAGCACCAGCCAGAGCCAGTGGCTAGAAAGATCAGAGACTAAACAGATATCCTAATAATTAGACATGACATTACTAAAAAGGAGACAAAGCAGCAGTCTCTTAGGACGTGGGAACAGCCGATGAGTATAGCCAGCATATAGGCCACTCTGCAAACCACAACACAAGCTAAAATTACGATTAGCAGCTTGTTCTAAAAATAGACTGCACAGAGTTTCTTTAACATACATACCTCAGAGCTGCGAGCCTATGCTCCACTTACAGGTACGAGGAGGAAGAAACGCACACTCACCACTCTACTGCTGATAGCAAACTAAAGCAGACAACGTTAGATGTGTGACAAAGCAGAGAGGCCATAATAGTATGTTGAGCATAATCGCCTACCTGACACCAACAAGTTTCTTGCATTGTGGTCCACTGGGCGTAATGCATGCGAGTTTCCAAAGCAAATACCAACCGCACTAAAACCCAGCACCGAACAAACAGCTAAGATTCCACCTCAAAGAGAGTCATTTAAACAAATAGGACAACAAGCAGTGCTTACCTGTTAAGCCAGCGGTTTCACCTACGCACACCAAGCTACCGGTATCCCACGTCAACTAAAAGAAGTCCTTTCACTGACTGAACGACGTACCAGTCAGTCGAAAACCACTTCTTTAAATACTAATCCAGGGCACGCCCCCTAATCAATAAACGGTTAGTCAAGATGACTCACGGGGAAACCCATTTCACTACACCTGGGAAAATCAATATTTCTTAAAAAATGGTCCATGTTACCTGAATTGTCAAGAGGCCCAGCTGTGTATAAGGAGGAGTAAAAACTTTTAAAAGTTGAATAAATTTCTGCAGGATCCGAGGTTAATACACCACTGGACTGCATAATCTGAGAAATAGAACGTGAAGCAGCTTGGCTACGCAATTGGTGAGCCAACACCCGACAGACCTTATCGCCATATTCATAATAATTGCCACGGGTATGTAACAACAGCCTCTCCGCCTCACCTGTCGATAATAAATCAAACTCTGCCTGCAAATTAAGTCTTTGTTTATGCACCTCAGGGGTCGGGTTGAGAGCATATTGGTCGTCAATGGCCTGAATATTATCAGATATCTCTTTTTCTTATTCTTGCGTTGCTTATTAGCATAAGCAGAATAAGAGATTATCTGTCCCCTTAAATAGGCCTTTAGAGTTTCCCAAAGTAAAGAGTAAGAGATTGAATCAGTTTGATTAGTAAGAAGAAAATCATCTATCAGTAGAGATATACTTGCAGAACGCTGAATCGGATAAAAGTAAAGAATTAAGCCTCCATGGTGGGTAAAGGCACGATGTGAAGGTAGAAGAATGTCAAGACTTAGAGGAGCATGGTCTGAAATAACGATTGGTAGATATTCAGAGTTTACAACCTGAGAAATTAGAGAATCATAATGCGAGAAAGTAATCAATGCGAGAAAAAGATTTATGTACATGGGAAAAGAATGAATATTTCCTCACTGTAGGGTTTAAATACCTCCACGGATCAATGTAACCATTCTGAACCATAAAACTCAGAGAATACCTTAGCCATCACAGATGGAGCCTTTGCAACAGCACTAGATTTGTCCAAGGCTGGGTCAATAACACAGTTCAAATCTCCCCCAAATATCAAGAGATGTGTGTTCAAAGCAGGAAGTTTTGACAAATTCTGACAAATTCTGAGCAAAAGTAGCATTATCAAAGTTTGGGGGCATATACATTCACCAAAACAAATGGCGTCTGCAAAATTTTCCCTTCCACAATCACATATCTACCATTTAAGTCAGAAAGGATGTTATCAAACGAAGGGCACAGCCTTACTGATCAGGATAGAAACTCCCCTGGACCGGGAATCAAAATTGAGTGGAACATATGCGATGTCCAGCGAGCTTGGAGTCGCGTTGATCCCTGAGACGGAGATGGGTTTCCTGAAGAAATGCAATATCAGGTTTTTGTAGTTTTAAATGTGTCAAAATCTTGGACCTCTTAACGAGACCGATCAGACCCTTCACATTCCAACGTAAGAATCTGAACGAGCTTCGGGTATTTTCCATTAATTTAGATTAATACAGAGTGGAGTACAGAGAGGTTGATATGAATAGGGAAATAAGAAAAAGAAAAAAGAAAGAAAAAGAAGAGAAAAAAAAACAAGGGGGGAACAAAAAAAGGAAAAGAAAAAAGGCACCCCCCACACACACATACATACATACAACAACACAACCCCCTCCTCCACCCACCCACACACAGCAAACCACCCCTCCCTCCCCCACCCTACTCTGATCAGTTAACTTCTCTCCATTCCCAAACAATGGAGGCAGAGCCCAGAAACACTGGAGCATCCGAACTTGTAACCCGTACTGTATTCTTACTGTGTGAAGTCACTCCCGAGCATAAAGGGTGCCACAATCACCGCATATCACAGGCAACCGACAGATTTACAAGGAAACTGATATAGTTGCCCACGCGCGACAGTTCTACAGTCACATGACAGGCATTAATAAATCGGTTAACAGTCATGTAGACAGATTAAGATGGAAGATACGTTCATTAAACCATCATTGTGCTTTTTGGGGACAGTCGAACTGCAGCCTCTCATCACCGAGGTCCACCCGGCGAGCAGGGTATCTGAGAGAAGTCCGCACATTTCTCTCACGCAGACTGTTTCTCACCACAGAGAAGGCCGCCCTCCTCTTAGTGACGCTGGGAGCTGAAGTCAGGAAAGAGGAAAAACTTGCGGCCCTGATGGAAAAGTTGATCCCAATTCCCACTCCGAATCACTTTTTCTCTGTCATGAAGATAGTGGAACCTCACAATCATGACTCTGGACCTCTGTTTCTCCCGCTGCTCCTCCGAGGGCATGGGACTGATACGGTGAGCACTATCCAGCAGTGGACCAGTCGGAAAGATATCCGATCCGAGGACATCCTGGAAAAACTTAGACATAACGCGGTGTCCGGATCGCTCCCTTCTTCTCGCTCCGGAATACCGATGACCCGGAGATTGCAGCGCCGTGAATGGGACTCCACTTAATCGGTGAGGTGTTTGTTAGCTGAAGCTAGCTGTAGCACGGTCTCTTCCAGCATTACAATTCTGTAATCACTGTAATCATTCAGGTGCTACTCAAGCTTGCCAATATGCTGTCCTTGTGACTCAATGCCCGATTTAAAAGTTTCAAAAGCCGCGCATACCTGGGGCCAGAGCCGAGTTAATAGCCGCTGTCACCAGCGCTGCGATGGTAGAAGACAGCTCCGTGATTAAAGTTGCGTGGAGATTTTCTAAGTCCTGAGGGAGCTTGTCGCCATGACTCGGCAGAGTCCCGGCAGCCGAGGTGCGGATTCGAGATACAGCCGGGGACCTGGCCCCTCCATGTGGGTGTGATCCCCAACCTTCCGGTGCTACTACTCCTAGGAAGAGATTGGCCGGGCTTCCCAACAGGCCCTGCTACCGAGGCAAAGAGCCGTCGCGACGGACCCAGAGGACCCGACGCGGCCGGTTGCCTGGCCCAAGATGCCCGAGAAGCGCGAAACCGAAGGTGAGTCCCCTCTATTGACTAATCCGGTGTCCTCTGTGTTTCAACAGGTGAACCGAGAAGGGAAGTTCAGCCGGGAGCAAAAGGGGGACGACCGCCTGAAACACTGCTGGGCACTGCGCCGTGATAGAGGGGTCACCCAGAACCCCGACCTGAGGCTCCCCACATCGTACTTCCTCCGTAAAAGGGGCCTCCTCTACCAACGGGTTCTGCCGCCGAGGAGAACAGACGGACCTCCTGGTGGTAACACGGATGAGGACTAACCTGGTAATGCACCTGGCCCATGCTCACCACCTCGGCAGCCACCTAGGGGCGCGTAACACTCTGGAGAAACTGAGGGACCGGTTCGTATGGCCCGGGATGGATGCTGAGATCCAGGGGTTCTGCCAGCAATGCCCTCAGTGCCAGCGCACCGTGCCCGGAAGAAGCCCCCGCCAGCACCCCTCATCCCGCTACCCATCATAGGCGTCCCATTCGAGTGGGTTGGTATGAATCTGGTGGGCCCCTTCCCAAATCGGCGCGGGGCCATGAATATATCCTCGTGGTTGTGGACTACGTCACCCGGTACCGGAGGTGATGCCGCTACGCAAGGCCACTTCCCCAACATCGCCAGGGAGCTAGTACTTCTCTTCAGCCGGGTGGGCATACCCAAGGACATCCTGACCGACCAAGGTACGCCCCCCGTATCAAAAATTAATGACGGATCTGTGTCGGTTGTTGCAGGTGAAGCACCTGACAGACAGGTGAAGCACCACCCAACGAACAACAGACTCGTAGAAACGCTTCAATCAGACGCTCCAAAACGAATGCTACGGCCGGTGGTAGATGACGAAGGGAGGAACTGGGACCTCCTCCTTCCCTATGTACTCTTCGCCATCCCGGGAGTGCCCCCAGCGTCCCAAGGCTTCACCCGTAATAGCTCCTGTTTGGGCGGGGGCGCGAGGACTGCTGGATGTCGCCCGCCAAGCCTGGGAGGAACAGCCATCCCCGTACCCCTCGGTCATTGAGTGCGTGCAGGAGATGCAAGATAGAATTGACCGGTGGTGCCAATAGTGCAGGAACATATGCGTGCCGCGCAGGAGGAACAGCAACGCGGGTGTATAACTGCCCGGCGCAGCCCTGGGAGTTCCACCTGGGGGACCAGGTCCTTCTCCTAGTGCCTAGTAGCGCCTGCAAGTTCCTGGCCTGGTGGCGGGGCCCGATATACGATCCTTGACGACGGGGGCCGCCAACTACCGCCTGCAACAACCCGGTAAGCGTACGGACGGGAAGTTATACCATATAATCCTGTTGAAGAGGTGGGTGGAAGCAGCCCCGATGGTTTCGGCGCTCACGCGCCGGGACACAGATCCTGACAAGTGTGCTTTGGTCGACTTTGGGAGGAACCTCACCCCCATGCAGAGACAGGAACTCAACGAGATGGTGGACCAATTCGCAGACGTGTTCTCCTCCTCACCGGGGATGACCCAGGTGGTTCACCACGCGATCAAGACACCCCGGGCGTGGTAGTAAGACAGAGACCCTACCGGTCCCTAAAGCCCCGGCGAAAGGCCATCGAGGAGGAGGTGGAGCGAATGCTAAGGGACGGGATCGCGAGGTCAACCAGCCCCTGGTCGGACCACCTGTTCCATCTGAGCCGGGCTCCGGAAAAGCCGGACTGACAGCCAACCCCAAGAAATGTCACCTGGGATTAACCGAGGCACAGTACCTAGGGTACCGCATTGGGCGGAGGTTGCTGAAAGCACCGCAGATGAAGAAGATCAAAGCCGTAAGAGACTACCCTCGCCCCTCATCGAAAAAAAACAGGTGCGTGGCCTTCTTGGGGTTGGCAGGGTACTCTCGAAATTTGTGCTAAACCTCTCGCGATAGCTTCACCTCTCTCAGATCTCACCCAAAAGGGCCAGCCGGACCGGGTGAAATGGTCAACTGAGGGCGGAGAGGGGCCTTCCAAGCCCTGGAAACGGCCCTCACGCGCCCGGTGTTGCGGAACCTGGACTTACGGCTCCCATTCACGGTACACACCAACGCATCTGAAACAGGGTTGGTCGCGGTCCTCTCCCAAACCTTCGATGGAGCACCCGGTCCTCTACATCAGCCGGAAATTGGCCCCATGAAAACAGGTACATCGTGGTGGAGCGGGAAGCCTTGGCGAAAAAGTGGGCCCAACGAAGAGTTGAGGTATTACCTAGCGGGCCGATACTTTGTCCTGGTCACAGACCACGCGCCCTACAATGGATGGCCAAGGCCAAGGACACAAACGCCCGGGTCACTCTGTGGTTTCTCGCCCTGCAGGATTTCTCCTTTCAGGTCCAGCACCGGGCGCGGGCCCTGCACAGGAATGCAGATGGGCTCTCGCGGGACACGCTCTGGGCCCGCCTCCCAGTGGCAGTAGGCTCGGAGCTGGGGGGTAATGTCGCGGACCGACACGCCCCCGACATGCAGACTAGGAGATTCTCTCCTTCCCCAACTGCCGCTCCAGTCCCAACACTAACCGGAAGGGCCGTCGCGCGGGGTGGAGCCACCCACGCCTTGCGCGGCGCTGATTGGCAACCTGGAGCGAGATGTCCACCAATACAGTTCCAGAAGGAGGGGATAAAATGACGCCCTTCCGCCCGAGGAAGAGGGAAACCGACTCGTCACGTAGGCATCTAACAGACAAGGTATATTCCACTGAAACCACCCGGGGCGGGCTTACCTAATCTCTCGCGTTTTCTCTCTCGCTCTCCTCTCCGTTCACAGAGGGCTCCGCCCGGAACGAGGCCGACGACAGACGAGGACCGTGGTGGCCGCAAGAAACCGACATAGGGAACCGCTTGTTCCCAGCTTCTTCGTGGAATCCCGACGCCCCGAAGAACGCCGCTACGCCAGCCCCGCCCCGCTGGGTTTCCCCTCATCCAGCCACACACACACACGCAAACACCCACACACACACACCGCTTCAGACTGATGGACAAGAAATCCTTGTTTTTTTGCACTTCTCTCACCACAACCTGCCTCCCGTGTGTTTGAGCAACGCCCCCCTCTACCCCCCCACCCCACACCCCCAGGACCCCACCTCCCGGGCTGATCATGCTACACTAATGGAGGATGCGGGCAGTAGCACAGAACCTCTCCTAAAAAACAAAAACAAAGTGGCTTACAAACAGCAATGGACCCTTTTCCAGACCTGATAAAGCTGTGATAATGTTTACATCACTGTTGTAATTCCTATGTGCATGTAACATTAATGTGTTAATTACTACTACTAATAAAAAGTGGTCCATGACAGATGTTGGAAATTCAAGATGGAGGTGGGGAACAGGATTTTTAAATGTTCTGGATGAAGACAAATGCTGACTTAGAGGACAGGGCAAGGGATAAATCTAACTGAAATTTTTAACATTCATTGTTATGCCTTCTGCTTTGCCCACAACCGCCTCAGCACACACAACACAACTAAAGATATAACTATTGTCTTTACTTTGGACCTAATTTCAGTCTCTGTGCCAGTATATAAATAATGAGGTTTTCCTAATATAGTGGTGCATAGTGTATGTAACAGTCTTTGTTAATGTTTTATTCATGAATGAATGTAGTTGAAAAGTAAGTAATGTTTAGTGGTTAAAGGTTCAGAAACTTAGGTGTTATTTAGAATGCATTAAAAGAGCTGAAATGTTTTCTAAAACTCTTGAGGTGGTCACTCACCTGTGAAGACACACGGCACAGAAGATAAAGAGACACACTGAGACACCCGCTGTGATTACTGAGAAAACTATGTAGGATAGCCTTTCTGTTCTGGTCTGTATTTCACTCTCTGTGGTGTCTAAAGATAAAGCCAGAAAAATACTGTCAATAATCAATAAATGAATTATAAATAAAGAATGCTATCTGATGGTATTTCAGTTGATGCTATAAAAAACATAATTTAAAAATTATTTAAAAATATTTTAGATACCTTCTATAGTCAATATCCACTGCATGTCTAATGGAAAACATGAGTATACTTCTGCATTTTAAAGCTGTACATCAGATATTTGTAGTTCTCTTGGATTTCCGGGGATTAACCCGCATCCTGCTCGATGTGTAGTTGAACACAGTTCGGTTTTTAACTGGGCTGTAGATAAAAATAAGATTCCCATCTTTACGTCAACCGATATCTTGAAGTTCACTAGTCAGAGTTCCATTGCAGTGAAAAACAACAGTTTCCCCTTAAAAGCAGTTCTGTTCATCTGGTGTAGATTTTTTCTCTCATATAATTTGATATTATCTGTAAGGATTAAAAAAAAAAAAAAGCAAAATCATCTTTAATTCTGTCTTAATATTTAAGTTATTAAGGTATACATTAATATCAGAGTGGTTTACCTTTTTGATGAGGAATTATATATTACTGTATTTATATAAACTGATGGCAGTGTTCGTATTAATGATACTAATATTGATATGTTAGATGTTTTATTTTTTTAGTGATGCATAACATTCATTTAATTTGTCACCTTATCTACAAACATTTAACTTGTATAGCAGTGGATTCATATAAAACTGAGAAATAATGCAATTTACAATTAGGTCAAATTGCCAACAGCCAGAATAACACAAAATTCCCTGACAACTAGTCAGTTTGTACAGCACAAAATGGATGCCTCATGACTCAACTATTCAATAACTCTGTTCATGTAGAATTTAAGTCAAAACCAATAAAGAATTTGTTATATGTATATAATTAAAGACTAGTCAAACACTGTTTTATGTTAATAATGTAATCATACTTTAATTTCTTTTTGCTATTAACCTGTCTGTTCATTTCTGATAATCACTTTGTTCATTCAACAATATCTGACACATTCATAGATGGAAATATTGACCCATCGCTAAAATAGTTTCATATTGAAAATAAAGAAATTTATGTTTAAATGCAACGTTAAATTCTGTGCTCATATGACCTGATAAGAATTTAATCTTACCAATCAGCAATTATAATCAAAATGTCATTTAGGCTATGGTGTGCTAGTCAAATGTTATTAATGAGCTTGAAGTACACTCCTCGCATAAATGCTCACAAGACCCTCAGTGAGCGAAACACACCAAAACAAGTAGTGAAAATTAAATACCTGCACAACATAACAGAAACATGATCAGCAAATGCAGCATTCTGATCTGCTGATGATGATGTGGTGATGATGATAATGATGACACTGCTGTTAGTGTGATTAAAGACGAGCTTATACACTCCAGTGGCTAAATTAGAAGACTGGCTTTAAAAGGTGGCTGCCTTTAAAGTTAAACCCGCCAAAGCAAGCGGAAACAGAAGTTGAGAAAAAGTGTGAGAGAGCAGGTAAGAATGGACGCTAGTCCATTGCAGAGTTAAAGCAGAAATGTCAAAGTACACTACTGGCAGAAAAACAATTTTGGTCAAAACCAGATTTTTGGTCATTGCTAACCGTGTTTCAAAATATAAACAAACAAACGTCTGACTGTTTTTCCATTTTAATTAGAATAAGATATTTATTTTAATTAAAATAAGATACCAAGATATTGTTTTTTCAACTTAGAGTTGCAGATCAAATTGGTATCTTTGCTTCAATGGAGTAAATATCAGAATGTGGGAAATGTGATCTCAGTGTTTATGACCGCGGCATGGGTGACCAGCTGGTTTAAGTATTTTAGCAGAAATGGCTTGTTGGTAAGAAAGGTCAGAAGAAAATGAAGTTCAGGTATCAGGTTCCACTCCTGTCAGCAAAGAACAGGAATCTGAGACTACATACAGACTCACTGAAACGGGCCGATTGAATATTTGAACAATTTTACCTGGATATTTTTGGGGGATTTTTGCACAATTTTTCCCCTCCCAATTCTTATTTTTGAAGTTAATTGAAGTTTAAGTTGTTAACTGCATCTGTATCTGCATGTATCTGTATGGGTGGATTTTATAATTTTCTTGCATATAAACGATACATTAAAAACAGTTCTCAATATGAAATCCAAACCAGCAATTATATTTCTATCATGATGTATGTCCACGGCAGTTTTCTGAGTGTTTACCACTTCCTGGCGAGAGAGTGGTTTCACATGAGAGGTGTTTCACATTTTCTCATCTGCCACAACACTGCAGTTTTCCACTAATCAAATTAAGCATTCTTTAAACTTTATTCCTTTTATTATTTTTTTTTCAATAAGCATTTGACTGAGTTATATTTGAGCAACAAACATATAACAAGTCTGTTTCCTAAATGTTTTAATTATCCAGATTTAAGTGTACTATTAAAAGGTCACTCAGTTCATATGCCCTGTGAACATGAGCATCATAGAAACATTTCTGTAGAAGGAATTGATGGCGACTCTCTAAAGCAGAAAAACACGTTGCTCAGTTGTAGTCAATGACAACATTATTTGAGCTTGTCATGATGTAAACCTGTGAAAAAAAATTAACAGTAAAATAAGTAAAGTAAAATAAAGCAGCAGGGCATAGCTTGACTACATCATAAATTGAGATGATTATATCAGTGAGAGTGAGTGAAAGGTGGACGTTGTGTAACTGAGTGAGTTCATGGTGGGAAACTTACACAGGAAGTTACTGTCTCACTTTGATGGAGAGAATCTTTGTTTGCCTTTACACAGATAACAAAATAAATAATACTGTTCAGTCTTTAATGAATCTGTGAAAAATCATAGCAACTTTTTTACCATTTTATATCTTTAAATTAATTGTAATGTTTGGGATGTATTTATGAAACCTTTCTAAATGTAATAAATATAAACATGCTAGTTAAATGAGAGTCTAACAAAAATTTGCACTACACCTGATTGCCACTCACACTGGAGACTCCTTCCAAAGATGTTAAATAAAAATCACCATCCAGAAGCTTCACCAAGAATGACACATTTAATTTGTTAAATAGTAGCATGTTATTTAATTGTTTTATTATTTGATCTGGATTATGTGGAGTGTCCACCATAGAATGAGCACATTAATATAAACATGTGATATGTCAGAGCTGCTTTTATAGAAAATTGATCAACACCTTCTGGCCAACCAGAATCAAACATTTAACATCACAGTAGTGTAAAGTTATATATAGGACTGTGTAAAAGGTTTTATTTCAAAAGTCTTAGATGCTTATTTTATGACTTTTGAATTACTACAATATACAAAAGAACAAAGTCTGCAGAGAAACTGAGGAAGGTTCTCTAAGAGGTAATAAAAAATACCATCTGATTTCCTTATAACACTACACAGTAAAATCATATTGTAGATGAGGAAAATTGACATTGTCTTATTCTTTTAAGTCACCTTTGTTATCAGATGGAATTTCTTTATACATGCTTTAGATTATGGTAAGTAGTGTATGTTAAAATATGTGTGAAATGAAAACTTACAAGCTTATAGCTCGTTTCTGTTTGATCTGAGGCTCCTCTGTTTTCTTGTTTTCTTTAATGAAAAGCAATTCTTCTATATTATAACATTATTTGCAGTGCAACATGAATTGACAAAACAAAACATACATTGCTTACAAACAGCAATGGACCTTTTTCCAGACCTGATAAAGCTGTGATAATGTTTACATCACTGTTGTAATTCCTGTGTGCATGTAACATTAATGTGTTAATTACTCCTACTTAAAAAAGTGGTTCATGACAGATGTTGTAAATTCAAGATGGAGGTGGAGAACAGGATTAAATGTTCTGGATGAAGACAAATGCTGACTTAGAGGACAGGGCAAAGGATAAATCTAACTGAAATTTTTAATATTCATTGTTATGGCTTCTGCTTTGCCCACAAACGCCGCGCACACACAACACAACTAAAGATATAACTATTGTCTTTACTTTGGACCTAATTTCAGTCTCTGTGCCAGTATAT
The DNA here is from genome assembly GCA_012411365.1 of Ameiurus melas. Lineage (NCBI taxonomy): Eukaryota > Metazoa > Chordata > Actinopteri > Siluriformes > Ictaluridae > Ameiurus > Ameiurus melas. The sequence goes on along the minus strand of JAAGNN010000049.1, from coordinate 50,299 downwards.
AAATAATGAGGTGTTCCTAATATAGTGGTGCATAGTGTATGTAACAGTCTTTGTTAATGTTTTATTCATGAATGAATGTAGTTGTAAAGTAAGTAATGTTTAGTGGTTAAAGGTTCAGAAACATAGATGTTATTTAGAATGCATTCTAAAGAGCTGAAATGTTTTCTAAAACTCTTGAGGTGGTCACTCACCTGTGAAGACACACGGCACAGAAGATAAAGAGACACACTGAGACACACGCTGTGATTACTACCGAGAAAACTATGTAGGATAGCCTTTCTGTTCTGGTCTGTATTTCACTCTCTGTGGTGTCTAAAGATAAAGCCGGAAAAATACTGTCAATAATCAATAAATGAATTATAAATAAAGAATGCTATCTGATGGTATTTCAGTTGATGCTATTAAAACAGCATATTTAAAAATAATTTAAAACCATTTTTAGATACCTTCTATAGTCAATATCCACTGCATGTTTAATGGAAAACATGGTATACGCCTGCATCTGAAAATTGTACATCAGATATCTGTAGTTCTCCTGGATTTCGGGGATTAACCTGCATCCTGCTCGATGTGTAGTTGAACACAGTTCGGTTTTTAACTGGGCTGTAGATAAAAATAAGATTCCCATCTTTACGCCAACCGATATCTTGAAGTTCACTAGTCAGAGTTCCATTGCAGTGAAAAACAACAGTTTCCCCCTTAAAAGCAGTTCTGTTCATCTGGTGTAGAATATTTCTCTCATATGACTTGATATGATCTGTAGGGATTTAAAAAAAAAAGAAGCAAAATCATCTTTAATTCTGTCTTAATATTTAAGTTATTAAGGTATACATTAATATCAGAGTGGTTTACCTTTTTGTTGAGGAATTATATATTACTGTATTTATATAAACTGATGGCAGTGTTCGTATTAATGATACTAATATTGATATGTTAGATGTTTTATTTTTTTAGTGATGCATAACATTCATTTAATTTGTCACCTTATCTACAAACATTTAACTTGTATAGCAGTGGATTCATATAAAACTGAGAAATAATGCAATTTACAATTAGGTCAAATTGCCAACAGCCAGAATAACACAAAAATTCCCTGACAACTAGTCAGTTTGTACAGCACAAAATGGATGCCTCATGACTCAACTATTCAATAACTCTGTTCATGTAGAATTTAAGTCAAAACCAATAAAGAATTTGTTATATGTATATAATTAAAGACTAGTCAAACACTGTTTTATGTGAATAATGTGATAATACTTTCATTTCTTTTTGCTATTAACCTGTCTGTTCATTTCTGATAATCACTTTGTTCATTCAACAATATCTGACACATTCATAGATGAAATTATTGACCCATCACTGAAATTGTTTTATACTGAAAATAAGAAATTTATGTTTAAATGCAACGTTAAATTCTGTGCTCTTATCACCTGATAAGAATTTAATCTTACCAATCAGCAATTATAATCAAAATGTCATTTAGGCTATGGTGTGCTAGTCAAATTTTATTAATGAGCTTGAAGTACGCTCCTCGCATAAATGCTCACAAGACCCTCAGTGAGCAAAACACACCAAAACAAGTAAAAATTAAATACCTGCACAACATAACAGAAACATGATCAGCAAATGCAGCATTCTGATCTGATGATGATGATGATGATGAGGAGGATGAGGAGGAGGATGATGATGATGGTGATGGTGATGATGATGTTGATGCTGTTAGTGTGATTAAAGACGAAGCTTATACACTCCAGTGGCTAAATTAGAAGACTGGCTTTAAAAGGTGGCTGCCTTTAAAGTTAAACCGCAGAGCAAGCGGAAACAGAAGTTGAGAAAAAAGTGTGAGAGAGCAGGTAAGAATGGACGCTAGTCCATTGCATAGTTAAAGCAGAAATGTCAAAGCACACTACTGGCAGAAAAACAATTTTGGTCAAAACCAGATTTTTGGTCATTGTTAACTGTGTTTCAAAAATATAAACAAACAAAAGTCTGACTGTTTTTCCATTTTAATTAGAATAAGATATTTATTTTAATTAAAATAAGATACCAAGATATTGTTTTTTCAACTTAGAGTTGCAGATCAAATTGGTATCTTTGCTTCAATGGAGTAAATATCAGAATGTGGGAAATGTGATCTCAGTGTTTATGACCGCGGCATGGGCGACCAGCTGGTTTAAGTATTTTAGCAGAAATGGCTTGTTGGTAAGAAAGGTCAGAAGAAAATGAAGTTCAGGTATCAGGTTCCACTCCTGTCAGCAAAGAACAGGAATCTGAGACTACATACAGACTCACTGAAACTGGCCGATTGAATATTTGAACAATTTTACCTGGATATTTTTGGGGTGGTTTTTGCACAATTTTTCCCTCCCAATTCTTATTTTTGAAGTTAATTGAAGTTTAAGTTATTAACTGCATCTGTATCTGCATGTATCTGGATGGGTGGATTTTATGATTTTCTTGCATATAAACGATACATTAAAAACAGTTGTCAATATGAAATCCAAACCAGCAATTATATTTCTATCATGATGTATGTCCACAGCAGTTTTCTGAGTGTTTACCACTTCCTGACGAGAGAGTGGTTTCACATGAGAGGTGTTTCACATTTTCTCATCTGCCACAACACTGCAGTTTTTCCACTAATCAAATTAAGCATTCTTTAAACTTTATTCCTTTTATTATTTTTTTTCAATAAGCATTTGACTGAGTTATATTTGAGCAACAAACATATGACAAGTCTGTTTCCTAAATTTTTTAATTATCCAGATTTAAGTGTACTATAAAAAGGTCAGTCGTTCATATGCCCTGTGGGCATCATAGAAACATTTCTGTAGAAGGAAGTGATGGCGACTCTCTAAAGCAGATTAACACATTGCTCAGTTGTTAGTCAATGACAACATTATTTGAGCTTGTCATGATGTAAACCTGTAAAAAAAATTAACAGTAAAATAAGTAAAGTAAAATAAAGCAGCATGGCATAGCTTGACTACATCATAAATTGAGATGATTATATCAGTGAGAGTGAGTGAAAGGTGGACGTTGTGTAACTGAGTGAGTTCATGGTGGGAAACTTACACAGGAAGTTATTGTCTCACTTTGATGGAGAGAATCTTGTTTGCCTTTACACAGATAAGAAAAAAAATAATACTGTTCAGTCTTTAATGAATCTGTGAAAAACCATAGCAACTTTTTTTACCATATTATATCTTTAAATTAATTGTAATGTTTGGGATGTATTTATGAAACCTTTCTAAATGTAATAAATATAAACTTGCTAGTTAAATTAGAGTCTAACAAAGATTTGCACTACACCTGATTGCCACTCACACTGGAGACTCCTTCCAAAGATGTTAAATAAAAATCACCACCCAGAAGCTTCACCAAGAATGATACATTTAATTTGTTAAATAGTAGAATGTTATTTAATCATTTTTATTATTTGACCTGGATTATGTGGAGTGTCCAGCATAGAATGAGCACATTAATATAAACATGTGATATGTCAGAGCTGCTTTTATAGAAAATTTATCAACACCTTCTGGCCAACCAGAATCAAACATTTAACATCACAGTAGTGTAAAGTTATATATAGGACTGTGTAAAAGGTTTTATATCAAAATGTTTTAGATGCTTATTTTATGTCTTTTGAATTACTACAATATACAAAAGAACAAAGTCTGCAGAGAAACTGAGGAAGGTTCCCCAAGAGGTAATAAAAAATACCATCTGATTTCCTTATATACACTACACAGTAAAATCATATTGTAGATGAGGAAAATTGACATTGTCTTATTCTTTTAAGTCACCTTTGTTATCAGATGGAATTTCTTTATATATGCTTAAGATTATGGTAAGTAGTGTATGTTAAAATATATGTGAAGTGAAAACTTACAAGCTTATAGCCCGTCCGTGTTTGATCTGAGGCTCCTCTGTTTTCTTGTTTTCTGTAATGAAAAGCAAATTCCTATATTATAACATTATTTGCAGTATAACATGAATTGACAAAACAAAACATACATGGCTTACAAACAGCAATGGACCTTATTCCAGACCTGATAAAGCTGTGATAATGTTTACATCACTGTTGTAATTCCTGTGTGCATGTAACATTAATGTGTTAATTACTCCTACTAATAAAAAAGTGGTCCATGACAGATGTTGGAAATTCAAGATGGAGGTGGAGAACAGGATTAAATGTTCTGGATGAAGACAAATGCTGACTTAGAGGACAGGGCAAGGGATAAATCTAATGGAAATTTTTTATGTTCATTGTTATGGCTTGGATGGATGGATGGAATAGGTCCTTCCATTTAATAGTAGCTAGTTAAATTATTCTTTTAATACAGAAGCACATATTGTATATTGAAAGCCTTTTAATCACAATTGCATTGTATTAGTGTTAAAAAATCCACTGAATTGAAGAAGAGCGTATTTTATGTGTGCAGGTAATGATTATTTTATAAACAGAAGATGTATGCATTGATTGCATACACATAAATACCATAAAACAACAGGTCAGTGCAGATTTGAGGGACACAGAGGTTATATACACTCACCAGCCACTTTAATAGAAACACATGCTCATTCAGGCAGTTATTTAAACAACCAATCATGTGGCAGCAGCACGATGCAAAAATCATGCAGATACAGGTCACAAGCTTCAGTTCAAGTTCACATTAAACATCAGAATGGGGTCAGAGGAAAATGAAGACCACATCAGATTCCTCTCTTGTCAGCCAAGAACAGGAATGTGAGACTACACACAGATGCACTGAAACTGGCCAGTTGAAGATTGGAAAAATTTTTTATTTGGATTTTGGAGAGGGTTTTCTTTTCCACATTTTTCCCCATTTCTTATTTTTGATGTGAACATTAACTGAATCTCTTGACCTGTATCTGCATGATTTTATGGATCAGTCCTCGGCATAAAATCCAGCTCAACAAGTATATTTCTGCAATGCTGTATGTCCATGTCAGTTTTCTGAGCAACAGCCATGTTTACCACTTCCTGAGGAGAGAGGGTTCACATGCACTCCCTCACCTCTTAAGCACAGTAAATGATCTACAATAGACACGTGTTGTTTATATAATATTTTATTAATGGTATATTATTGTTTACTTGCCTTTAATGGAAGTAAATTCCCATGTGAATAGAGTAAAGTAGAATAGAGGTTGATTTTGCTGTCTCAGACCTTCATATTGAATTTCATATTGAAATTGATCAACACCTTCCGCTAACCAGAATCAAACATTTAACAGCACCGTAGTGTAAAGTTATATATAGGACTTGTATAAAGGTTCTATTTTAAAAGTCTTAGACGCTGTCGCGGCGGACCGACACCCGACACGCAGACTAGGGAGTTTCGCTCCTTCCCGACTGCCTCTCCCAACACTACCCGGAAGGCGCGCCACGGCGGGGTGGAGCCACCCACGCCGCGCGCTGCGTGATTGGCGAACCTGGAGCGAGATGTCCACCAATACAGTTCCAGAAGGAGGGGATAAAGGACGCCCTTCTGCCCGAGGAAGAGGGAAGACCGACTCGGCATCTAACAGACGGAGGTATTTTCCACCAAAACCACGCGGGCTTACCTAATCTCCGTGTTTTCTCTCTCTCGCTCTCTCCTCTCCGCTCACAGAGGGCTCCGCCTCAGACGAGGATGACAACAGACGTGGACCGTGGTGACGCTAAGAAACCGACATAGGGAAGCGCTTTTTCCCAGCTTCTTCCGGGAATCCCGACCGCCCCGAAGAACGCCGCTACGCCAGCCCCGCCCCACCGGGTTTCCCCTATCCAGCCACACACACACATGCACACACCCACCCACACACACCGCTTCAGACTGAAGGACAATAAACTTTCTTTTTTTTTTGCACTTCTCTCACCACAACCTGCCTCCCATGTGTTTGTGCTCTGCCCCCCGGCTGATCCCAATACAGTGGTGGAGGATGGGGCAGTAGCACAGAACCGCTCCTAAAAAGACTTTAAAACACCTGCTGGAGGCCAGCATCCAGCAACAGACCGTCACTCAGCAACTCGCCGAAAGCCTCCAGGCAGCCACCCCAGCGCTGGTGGACCTCAAGACCCTGACCCCTGCAGCCGCCACACCCCTCCCGGACCCAAGATGCGAGCTCCTCCGCCTACTACCACCCCTCTCCCCCGACGAAGACCTCGTAGCCTACTTCGAAACCTTTGAAAATATTGCCTGCCGAGAGGGGTGGGACCGGGATGACTGGCCCCGCCTAGAATGGCCATAGGGGCCATAGGGGCACAGGCTGCCGCCAGAATCACCCCAGGTGCTCCTGTCGGCACTAGAGTGGACTATGACCAGGCCCGGGTTTAGCCAGGGGACCAACGGCCCTCTGCCCTACCCCTCGGGACCTCAGGGCCCCGGCCTGACCGTCAACGCACCCCTGGGCCGTGGAGGACCCGCCGGAGGTCACCAAGCCGGATGACCCCCGCCGACGAGCCCATGCCCACAGAACCGGAGATAGAGCCCGGTCGGCCGATCCAGAAACCATGGCTAGCTGGGTGCGCGCTCCACCTCCAACAACCACCCGAGGGCCCCACCCAGATGGTGTGGGTGAAAGGAACACCCGTCACCACCCTACGGGAAACCGGGAGTACGGTGATGCTCGCCCGACCAACAGTTCTCCCCAAGGCGCTGCAACCGGAGGGAGTATGCGCCGTCACCTGCATCCATGGGGAGACCCAAGAGATCCCGGCAGCCGAGGTGCGGATTCGAGTACAGCCGGGACCTGGCCCCTCCATGTGGGCGTGATCCCCACCCGTCCGGTGCTACTACTCCTAGGAAGAGATTGGCCGGGCTTCCCAACGGGCCTGCTACCGAGGCAAAGAAACCATCGCGACAGACCCAGAGGACCCGACCGGGCAGTCGGCCACTTCCCCAACATCACCAGGGAGCTAGTACTCCTCTTCAGCCGGGTGGGCGTACCCAAGGACATCCTGACCGACCAAGGTACACGCCTCGTATCAAAATTAATGAAGGATCTGTGTCGGTTGTTGCAGGTGAAGCACCTGAAGATGTCTGTCTATGACCCACAGACAGACAGACTCGTAGAATGCTTCAATCAGACACTCAAACGAATGCTACGGCCCGGGTGGTAGATGACGAGGGAGGAACTGGGACCTCCTCCTTCCCTATGTACTCTTCGCCCATCCGAGAGTGCCCCCAGGCGTCCACAGGCTTCACCCCATTTGAGCTCCTGTTTGGGCGGCGGCCGCGGACTGCTGGACATCGCCGCCGAAGCCTGGGAGGAACAGCCGTCCCGTACCACTCGATCATTGAGTATGTGCAGGAGATGCAAGATAGAATTGACCGGGTGGCACCAATAGTGCAGGAACATATCGCGCGCAGGAGGAACAGCAACGGGTGTATAACTGCCCGGTGCAGCCCTGGGAGTTCCACCTGGGGACCAGGTCCTTCTCCTTGTGCCTAGTAGCGCCTGCAAGTTCCTGGCCTGGTGGCAGGGCCCGTGATCGGGTCCTTGAGTGATGGGGGGGCGCCAACTACTGCCTGCAACAACCCGGTAAGCGTACGGACGGGAAGTTATACCATATAAACCTGTTGAAGAGGTGGGTGGAACCAGCCCCGATGGTTTTGGCATACTGCGGGCCGGGACACAGATCCTGACAAGCGTGCTTTGGGTCGACTTTGGGGAGGACCTCACCCCACGCAGAGACAGGAACTCAACGAGATGGTGGACCAATTCACAGACGTGTCCTCCTCCTCCCCGGGGATGACCCAGGTGGTTCACCACGCGATCAAGACACCCCGGGCGTGGTAGTAAGACAGAGACCCTACCGGGTCCCTGAGGGCCCGGGGGGGAAGGCCATCGAGGAGGAGGTGGAGCGAATGCTAGGGACGGGATCATCGAGGAGTCAACCAGCCCCTGGTCCAGTCCCATCGTCGTCGTACGAAACCCGACGGAAGCATGCGACTTTGTAACGACTTCCGGAGGCTGAACCAGGTATAGGATTTCGATAGTTACCCCCTCCCCGAGTGGACGACCTGGTGGAGCGACTGGGGGGGGCCCGTCATATCCACCCTGGACCTCACCAAAGGGTATTGGCAAGTTGCCCTAGCGCCCGACGCCAGGCCCAAGACGGCCTTTAGTACCTCCACAGGCCACTGGCAGTACCGGTCCTCCCCTTTGGCTTACACGGGGCACAGGCCACCTTCCAACGGCTGATGGACATCGTCCTACGACCCCACCACAGCGCCACGAGCAGCCCTACTTGGACGATGTCGTGCGCCATTCCTCCACCTGGTCGGACCACCTGTTCCATCTGGGGAGGTCCTGAGGGGGCTCCGGAAGAGCGGACTGACAGCCAACCCCAAGAAATGTCACCTTGGATTAACGGAGGCACAGTACCTAGGGTACCGCATTGGCGGGGGTTGCTGAAGCCGCAGATGAAGTAGATCGAAGCCGTAAGAGACTACCCTCGCCAATCATCGAAAAAAACAGGTACGTGCCTTCTTGGGGTTGGCAGGGTACTATCGAAGTTGTGCCTAACTTCTGCGGCGATAGCTTCACCTCTCTCAGATCTCACCAAAAAGGGCCAGCCGGACCGGGTGAAATGGTCAACCGAGGCGGAAGAGGGCCTTCCAAGCCCTGAAACGGGCCTCACCAGCGCTCCGGTTTTGTGCGAACCCGGACTTTACGCTCCCATTCACGGTACACACCGACGCATCTGAAACAGGGTTGGGCGCGGTCTCTCTCCCAAAACCTTCGACGGAGCACCCGGTCCTCTACATCAGCCGGAAACTGGCCCCCACTGAAAACAGGTACACCGCAGTGGGGCGGAAGCCTTGGCGATAAAGTGGGCCATCGAAGAGTTGAGGTATTACCTAGTGGGCCGACACTTTGTCCTGGTCACAGACCACGCGCCCTGCAATGGATGGCCAAGGCCAAGGACACGAACGCCGGGTCACTCGGTGGTTTCTCGCCCTGCAGGATTTCTCCTTTCAGGTCCAGCACGGGGCGCGGGCCCTGCATGGTAATGCAGATGGGCTCTCACGGCAGGACATGCTCTGGGCCGCCTCCCAGCGGCAGAAGGCTCGGAGCTGGGGGGTACTGTCGCGGCAGACCGACACCCGACACGCAGACTAGAGATTCGCTCCTTCCCCGACTGAGCGGTTTCACATGCACTCCCTCAACTCTTAAGCACAGTAAATGATCTACAATAGAGACGTGTTGTTTATATAATATTTTATTAATTGTATATTATTGTTTACTTGCCATTAATGGAAGTAAATTCCCATGTGAATAGAGTAAAGTAGAATAGAGGTTGATTTTGCTGTCTCAGATCTTCATATTGAGCCTGTGGTCTTTTATCAGTGTCATAAATAATAGGTATCAGTGTAGTGATGTCTTTGTCTTCGCGAGCTATTCTTTACAAAAGTGAAAGAAAAACAAAACAGTATACACCAACTGTATCAGAGTGGATGCAAAAATAGACCACCTGGTAAAATATAAAACAGATATAATAGCTTTGTCGAATTGAAGATGTTGTTCATCTGTGTATCTGTTCATTTTTATGATCTGCTGTCCCCTAGTGGCTTTATTTCTGCCTGAGCATCTGTACAATGTGAAAATGTGTCACGTATCTTGACGTAAGGGAAGATAGGACGGATGCAAGTGCAGTTAGAATGAGAGTTTTATTTAAGAGGGACAGGCAGACAAATCCAAAACGTGATCCATAAACGTAATCCAAAACAGGTGACGGTCCTACGATCGGCAAACAGGCATACACAGGGTTAAGCTTGAATCAAAGTCGTGGTCACGGAAAACAGGGTCGATAAACAAAATGAGAATCATGAACTATGACGAGGAATTGAGAACGAATAACCCAACATGAACTATCTCTAACTCTACCAAGTGTAGCATGGCACACAGTATATATACCGGCATGATTTCCCACGCATCTGCTAACAGCTGCGGTAATCCAAACACACGTGACATGACAACACATGACAGGAGGATGCGAGACATGACATCAACAATAACAAAGACACATGTCCAAATGTCACTGCTGTTGACATTGAAAAAGCAGGTGCTCACACATTAGTGCTTAGAGAACGCTGCTTCACAGGGGAATCATAACAGCCCCCCCACAAAAGCACTCCTCCTGCAGTGCCCAGTGCTCTGGCTCCCTGAGCCGAATGTTCCAAGCAGAGCCAGGCAACAGCACAGTGTTCTTGGCGGAGCAGGGAAGCAGAGCGACATCCTCGGCGGCGCAGAAAGAGAGAGGATCAACGTCTTCAGCAGAACAGGAGAGCGGAGCACGTCCTCGGCGGATCAGGACAGTGGAGCGACGTCCTCGGTGGAGCAGGACTGCGGAGCGACGTCCACAGCCGAGCAGGGAGGCTGAGCAATGACCACAGCCGAACAGGAAAGCTGAGCGATGACCACAGCCGAACAGGAAGGCTGAACGATGTCCACAGCTGAGCAGGGAGGCTGAGCGACGTCCACAGCCGAGCAGGGAGGCTGAGCAACGTCCACAGCCGAGCAGGAGAGCGACGGCCCACAGCTGAACAGGGAGGCTGATCGACATCCACAGCTGAACAAGGAGGCTGAGCAACGTCTACAGCCGAACAGGAAGGCTGAGCAACATCCACAGCTGAACAGGGGAGGCTGAGCGACCTCCACAGCTGAGCAGGAAGGTTGCAGCTCTGGAGTGGAGCTCTCCTCGTAGGTCTTGGGCTGGGGCTCAGGTCACCAGGTGAATCTTGGGCATGGCGGATAATGGGCGGCCATGTCGGTAGACTCGGGCATGAGCAGAACTTGTCTGTGCGTGTCAGCAGACTCGGGCATAAATAGAACTTGGCTGTGCTGTCAGCAGACTTGGGCGTGAGCAGAACTTGGCTAGCGTGTCAGCAGACTCGGGCGTGAACAGACTTGCTGTGCGTGTCAGCAGACTCGGGGCGTGAGCAGAACTTGGCTGTGCATGTCAGCAGACTCGGGTGTGAGCAGAACTTGTCTGGTTGTGTCGGTAGCCTTGGGCGTGGGCTGAACTTGGGCGGCCATGTCGGTAGACTTGGGCGTGGGCGCAAACTGGGTGGCCGGGCCAGTAAACTTGGGCGTGGGCTGAACTTGGGTGGCTAGGTCGGAGACTTGGGCGTTGGTTGAACCTGGGCGGCTGGGTCAGTAGACTTGGGTGAGAGCATGACTTGGTTTGTAGGCTTAGATATGAGCGGAACTTGGTCAACTGGATCAGCAGGCTTGGAGGTGACATCAGGAACTTGAGTCTTGACTTGGACTTCAGAGACTAGAGACTTGACTTGGACTTGGACCTCAGGGACTTGAAACTTGAATTGGACTTCAGAGACTTGAGACTTGACTTGGACCTCAGGGTTAAGCTGTGGTGCTGGAGCCTCCCTGTTGACCTCTAGCTGGAGCTTGGCAGGTGAGCCCACCTCATGGGTCTCAGGTTCGAACTCTGAGGTCTTCAGGTTATCCTCAGGCTGAGGCTCCAGAGCTTAGCCCTCCCTGTGGGTCTCGGGTTCGAGCTCTGGTTTCGAGGATGCTACATTGACTCCTGGCTGTGGAGTCATAGGGGCTCATGTGTGTAAACGTTTGTGCTGACGCCAGCTGCTCTTGATGTATTCCTTGGAGCAGAAGAAAGTTTCCTGGAGGCCCAGCTTCTTTCAGGTAGGACATTGAAGCTGAGTCTCTTTCCTGCAGTCCTCAGTCATACATCGTGGAGAATTCTTCCCAGCGTGGGCCGGAACATGAAGCAGAACACTGGTGACTGCCCTGTCTATCTCCTCATAATAAAGGTTGAAGGGCAGGTAAGACTGGGGCCGTCCATTGACTCCTCCACCCCAGTAAGTCAAGACCACGGAGTTGTCCAAGCTGTGAGAACTTATCTATAAAAAGTTCTGAAAATCGTGAGACATCATGGATGGCTGAGGACCCAGCACTCACCAGATGCTCCGCCTAATCACGGGCCGGACCGCCAAAACCTGGACACCATGAACCCGATCCATTGTCTCTTATTGGGTTTGGGAGATGCCAGGCTGCAAAAATACACTTTGCAGCTAAACAGAAACTCCAGGTAGCTCCCCAATCCCGCTGTCTCTGGAGTGGAAATTCACGTCATACCTTTGAGGAAATTGTACGGATGAAAACAGCGGCCAGTAATCCGGCGTTCCTTGACGGAGTACTGTCCTATTACTTCTCTGGTTTCTGTAGTTTGATCTCTCTCTTGTCCTTGTGCTGCATCCAAGGTGTGGAGGAAGATTCTGACGTAAGGGAAGATAGGATGGATGCAAGCGCAGTTAGAATGAGAATTTTATTTAAGAGAGACAGGCAGACAAATCCAAAACGTGGTCCATAAAACGTAATCCAAAACAGGCGGAGGTCAGGCGATCGGCAAACAGGCATACACAGGGTTAAGCTTGAATCAAAGTGACGATCAAATGTCACTGCTGTTGATATTGAAAAAGCAGGTGCTCGCCGCATTAGTGCGCTTAGAGCATGCTGCTTCGCGGAAGATCATGACAAATGATAACAAAAACAACAACAAAAACAAAAATCATGAAGGAGGTCAGGCAACGTGTTATTAAATGAGTGCTATGTGAGAGCAAAAACATATAAATTAATTACAATATTTGAACATAGTACTGAAACTATTTCCAACATTATTATATCTCATCAATGTCAATAGATTAAAAATGAGATTTTATATTTAATTCATAGAAAGCCATCTCAGCCAGACCCATCTGTCACAAAACTGCAGTTTTTCCACTAATCTAATTAAGCAGTCTTTAAACTTTACTCCTTTTAGGGTTTTTTTTTTATATAATTCAGCATTTGACTGAGTTGTATTTAAGCAATAAACATATAACAAAACCGTCTCCTAAATGTTTTAATCTAATTTTATTATCCAGATTTCATTCTACAGTAAAAAGGTGGAGTCAGTTTATATGTCCTGTGAACATAAGCATCATAGAAACATTTCTGTAGAAGGAAGTGATGGCGACTCTCTAAAGCAGAAAAACACGTTGCTCAGTTGTAGTCAGTTGCATCATTGTTTGATATATATATAAATAATTAGGTGTTCCTAATATAGTGGTGCATAGTGTATGTAACACTCTTTGTTAATTTTTATTCATGAATGAATGTAGTTGTAAAGTAAGTAATGTTTAGTGGTTAAAGGTTCAGAAACTTAGATGTTATTTAGAATGCGTTCTAAAGAGGTGAAATGTTTTCTAAAACTCTTGAGGTGGTCACTCCGTGAAGCACACACGGCACAGAAGATAAAGAGACACACGCGGTGATTAAAGAAAACTTATGTAGGATAGCCTTTCTGTTCTGGTCTGTATTTCACTCTCTGTGGTGTCTAAAGATAAAGCCAGAAAAATACTGTCAATAATCAATAAATGAATTATAAATAAAGAATGCTACCTGATGTTATTTCAGTTGATGCTATTAAACCGTCGGGTACGTTATGTAACCCTGTTCCCTGAAGGGAACGAGACGTTGCATTGCTTGCATAACAGTATGGGAAGGTCGCGCGGTGACCGCATCTGAAGCTTGTGTAAAATCATGCCTCTACTTATAGGCCTGCCATGATCAGGTGACGTGGGTAATTACCGCCGCGATACATATATGCTCTATGTGCACCCCTGGCCCCCGCCGCCAGCCTCTATTATCTGAAGCGAAACGCAAATTCACAGGCCTGCCCTGGTATGACAATGCTATGCAACGTCTCGTTCCTTTTGCAGGAACAGGGTTACAACGTAACCCCGACGTTCCCTTTCAAAGGGAACGGTTGCATTTAGCGTAACGGTATTACAGTAGCAACGGGAATACCCACTCCGTCATACGTGCGACGGCCGGTTCCGAAAAAATACCAAAGCGCCGAGGGTCAATGCCAAGACACTCGGCGGGGGGGGAATGAACATCCAGGTTGTAATAACGAATGAAGCGTGTGTGGCGTAGACCACCCTGCGGCGCGCCACACATCGTGCAAGGACACCCGCACTTTGACAGAGCCCGAGGAGGCGGGGCGCCCCTAATGGAATGAGCTCTTATGCCTAGAGGCGTGGCGAGACCGCGCGCCTACGTAGCGATAGAGATTGTCGACTATCCAAGTAGAGATGCGCTGTTTTGACACAGCGTCACCTCTACTGTCGCCACCAAAGCAGACCAGCAGCTGCTCTGACTTACGCCACTGGCCGGAGCGGTGGACGTAAGTGCAGAGGGGGGGCCCTTTACTGGACACAGCAGGTGCAACCTCTCCTGTTCCGGTGTGAGGAACGAGGAGGGGAAGGCGAGCGAAGGCCTGCAACACTCCAACAGCCTCGTAAAAAGCTGGAGGGTGTGGCCAGACCCGCTTTATCTTGCTCAAAGTTGATAGGATCGGTTGTACGCGTGTTGGGGATAGAAACGCGCCCTCATCGTAGTAGAATCCCATATGACCCCTAGAAAAGTTGTCCTCGGCACGGGGAAAGCATACTTTTCTTGAGGTTCAACCTGAGCCCACAAGCTCCTCATGTGGTAAAACAAAAAACAATCTCGATGTTGAACCGCCTGTTCCCTGGGTCGTGCCAGAATTAACCACGTCGTCCAGGTAGTTTAGTACACGGATGCCCTGGAGTCGCAAGGGAGCCAGAGCAGCATCCATGCACTTTGTGAAGGTGCGAGGGATAAAGCCAGCCCGAAAGGAAGAACCCGAAATTGGTATGTGTTTTCTCCAAAAGCAAACCTCAGGAACTTCCTGTGACTGGGCGATATTCCTATGTGGAAACATGCGTCTTTCAGATCTATCGTCACAAACCAGTCCTCGGACTGAATCTGTGAACCGATAAGTTTGAGCGTCAGCATCTTGAACCTGTATGTCCGAAGAGATCCAAAATTGGCCGCATACTCCCATCTTTTTGCGGACCAGGAAATAACGGCTGTAAAAACCTCCCTCCCTTAGAGAACGGGGTTAATGTTCTATGGCCCATTTGTCCAAAAGGGAGCTTATTTCCTTTGCTAACGTTGGGCTCTGCGCTTGCTGACAGATGTCGTGAGCACACCACTGAACACGGGGGTCGGAGTTCTGAACTGGACGCAGTAGCCATTTTCTATGTCGTAGACAGAACCCATGGGGACACATTTGGCAGTAGTTTCCACGCTGCCAAATGGTCCTTCAGTGATGTCAGCTTTTCCGCATTTTGTTGGAGGGAAAGTATCAGATTTGGGCGCCCTCGCTCTTCGCTGACCAGAGAAGGCTGGAAATGTGGGACGGCGCCCCGCAAGGCAGGCCCTACAGTAGCACTGGGGGCTGGATGTCCCGGCCGCCTCATGTCCCCCTCCCTGATATGTCCCTCCGTGACCCATCAGGACCGTTTTTTTCGTGCCTGCCTTGCCTTTATGATCATTCTCATATCAGGCCTCCCAGCAGGCTGTGGCTGTGGCCGGCCGGTCACCCTGGCTTTCTGCGGGGGAGGCGGGCCGCCACACTCGTCTTCTGCATCTCCCTTGCGCCAACACTGGCCCGGGCTCCACTCATGGAGGCCCGTGCGAACTCCAACCGACGGGGAAGGAACGGCTGAACGCCGCCATTTGCTGTCTTGCGTCTATCGGAGATGGCATTGACTGCGCCCACCAAACAGGCCGGGAAGGCTCAACAGGGGCGTTCAGCAAAGGAGACCCTATCTTTGTCCCCTACCCCGACAGGTTGAGCCATAGGTGCCTCTGCACAACCCAGCTTACGCCGTACTGAAAACCGATATGACGAGCCGTTTGTTTGGTCGCCCGAAGAGATAAATCTGTGGCGCGGCGCAGCTCTGCCACTGCCTCTGGCCCAATTCCCTCACCAGTATCCAGCTCACTCAGCAGGTCTGCCTGGTAGGCCTGCAACACTGTCATTGTATGCAGGGACCCACATGCAAGACCCGCCGCGCAAAGGCTTTGCCCACCAACCCCAAGTGACTTTACACGGTTTAGACGGTAGTTGTTGCCTCCCTAAATTACCCAATCGTAGATGGATTGAGGTGGCTTGCAAGCGCCTCCTCCACCTTTGGCATAACTGCATAGCGTGCGCAACTTCCACGATGGCTGAGTAATCAGACTTCTGGGGTTTAAACATGGCTAGTGTAAGGTTTTCTCCAGAAGTGTGAAATCTCATCATGCACTTCTGGTAAAAAGGGAGTTTTCTGTAGTGTGATGGAGCTTTGTGTTTACTTTCACTGGAGAGGAAATGCTCACCTACAGCCTGTCACGCCACTTCCTCTTCCCCAGGCCAGTCTAGATTCAACTTCTGGATCACCTCAAGCTGCTCTTTATATGCCTGAGAGCTGCTGTCAGTTATTGTGAAATGGCGCTCAACCGCTCCTTCAGAGTCGCGAGGGGTGTTTTAGCTTTGCATAGGGGAAGGATGAGCCGCAACACGAAGTTCCAACGTCAGGCGAGAGCCGGACCCGGAAGACAGAGCAAGATAGAGCTAGGGCTCGCGTCTCAGGCCTCTTCTTCCAAATCCATACATGAACCTCAGGACCTGAGACGGAAACCCAACTCCCATCAGGTGAGAAGAGAGCGAGCCGAGAGCGTAGTTGCCTAATCGTGAAACGTTCACAATGCTGACATTCAGACCCCTCGAGGGCTGCTGTAGCATGCGCTACGCCCAAACACTTCTTCGCAGAAAGCGTGTCCGTCTCCTCCGTGATGAAACGGGGGCAAGGCGTAACACACTCTCTGAACTTTCCCTCGCTCATTTTTTGCTCTTTCCTTTACTTTTCTTAAAAGGGGGTAGAAAAAGTTGAGAGATATTGAGAAATACTGAGGAGAAATGAAGCGTTTCTTTTCTTTTCCACAAACCACAGACATGCAGTCTCGCTGAAGATAATAAGGCTAGCGGCGGGTTCACAGGTGCCATATATATATCACGCGACGCGACACGCTACGCCACCTGATCATGGCAGGCCTATAAGTAGAGGCATGATTTTACACAAGCTTCAGATACCGGTCACGCGCGCAAGGCGCGCTTCCCATACTGTTATGCTAAATGCAGCGTCGAAGTTCCCTTTGAAAGGGAACAGCATATTAAAAAATATTTTAAAAACATGTTTAGATACCCTCTATGGTCAATATCCACTGCATGTCTAATGGAAAACATGAGTACACTCCTGCATCTGAAAGCTGTACATCAGATATCTGTAGTTCTCTTGGGATTCGGGGGATTAACCTGCATCCTGCTCGATGTGTAGTTGAACACAGTTCGGTTTTTAACTGGGCTGTAGACAAAAATAAGATTCCCATTTTTACGCCAACCGATATCTTTAAGTTCACTAGTCAGAGCTCCATTGCAGTGAAAAACAACATTTTTTCCCCCTTAAAAGCAGTTCCGTTCATCTGGTGTAGAATATTTCTCTCATATGACTTGGTGCAATCTGCAAAGAAAAATGAGAAGTCAGACTGTAAAAATGTGTGTTTTGTTGTTGTTGTTTACTTGTTTTTTAAATCTAAGGAAAGTATCTATTTACAAAGTTAGTGTCTGTGTTAAACTTTCTGATTTTAGCATAGAACACAAAATGCCCGATGGAATTTTAAATGTTATTTCTCCATTGCTTTTCCTGCTTTTCATTTTGATTAATTGTTTACTTCATTCTGCAGTTTCAGATTAAAAAAACCAATTCATTTTAACTAAAATATTCAATTTCACTTTCTTATAACCTAATACAAATTTATCATAGTTAATTGTGTACATCAATCAGAACTCATTTATAACCAAGTGATGAAATATCATTCAGGCTGCACTAGGCTAGTAAAATCATCATTAATGAGAATGAATTATTCATCGCTAACTCAAACACTCCAACACAATCACATCAGACTCTCAGAGAGAGAAACAAGCCAGAAAACTGAATACCTGCAGAAGACAAAAGAGATCCAATGACCATCAAACACAACATTCTGATCTGATGATGATGATGATGATGCTGTCAGTGTGATTAAACACGAGGCTTATACACTCTGTAGTGGCTGAAATAGAAGAACGGCTTTAAAAGATGACTGGATTTAGAGCTAAACCGCAGAGCAAGCGGAAACAGAAGTTGAGAGAAAAAAAAAAGCACAAAAGATAGCAAATAAGAATTCTCAGATATTTTTGTGTAAACCTGCAATTACAGATGCGTTTGTTGAACTGGTGATTTAAACAACATAATCTTTGTGGGCAGAGGCCAAGGCAAGGTTAGAAAGTAATCTAAATAAAAATATATTATTACCGTACATTGTTTTATTAAAATATATTTAAGCTGAGATTCATTCAGTAACTGATTTATCCTGGTCAGTTTTACAGTGGATCCAGAGGGAATCCCAGGAACAGGGGACTAACACTAGTCCATTGCAGGGTTAAAGCAGAGGTGTCAATGTACATTACAGGCAACAAACAATTTTGGTCAAAACCTGATTTTTCGTCATTGTTAACTCTGTACCAAAATGTAGCCGTACAGACTTCTGACTGGTTTTCATGTTAATTTAAAGAAATCTTTGTGTTCGTTTCAAATTGTTCAAATCAAATTGCCATATTTGCCTTAAATGTTAATAATGTGCTTGAGCTGGGCATAGAGGGTGATGTGGAAATTCAACAGAAAACAACGGCATACCACATTTTTGAACCTTGACGTAAATACTGGTTATGTTCCAGTAGACTACACACCACGTCATGTACTGTATTCTCACACCTGAACACAACTGCAACAAACACTCTTACATCTATAAGTGTGAGATTAGAAGATGGAATATGGACAGGGGGAATATAGTAAGTCCAGATTTCCCAAACGCGTGACAGAACCCTCCCCCAAGGGCGCTACTCCCGAGCGCCCAAACCACGGCCCCCCCACCCGGCGGGGCCCCCGGGCGCCGCGCAGAAGGTCCTCAACAAAGCCAGTAGACCGAGCGGCTCCACGAGGCACACGGGGGAGCGAGGTTCTCCGCGAGGCACACGGGGAGCGAGGTTCTCCGCGAGGCACACGGGGGAGCGAGGTTCTCCGGCGAGGCCAGGGAGAGGAGTGAGGTTCTCCGAAAGGCCTAAGGGGAGGAACGATGCTCTCAAGGAGCATGAGGGGGGAACGCGGCCTCCGTGGAGCAGGAAGGGGGAGCGACACACTGAGCGCAGCGAAGGAAAGGAGCGACGTCTTCAGCGGAGCATGGAGGCAGAGTGACGTCCTCAGAGAGGCAGGATGGCAGAGAGACGCACTCAGCCGAACAGGAAGGCCGAGCGACGTCCACAGCCGAGCAGGAAGGCCGAGCGACGTCCACAGCCGAGCAGGAAGGCCGAGCGCGCCACACAGCCGAGCAGGAAGGCCGAGCGACATCCACAGCCGAGCAGGAAGGCCGAGCGGTGTCCACAGCCAAACAGGAAGGCCACGCGGACGCACCTCAGCCGGAACGGGGTGCGGACCGACCTCAGCCGAACAGGACGGCTGCGAGCGACCTCAGCCGAACAGGACGGCTGCGATGGCAACCTCAGCCGAACGGGACGGCGTGCGACGGCGACCTCAGCTGAACGGGACGGCCGTGCGACGACCTCAGTTGAACGGGACGGCTGCGTGACTATCTCAGCTGGACGGGAAGGCAGAGTGATATCCAGAAGAGGGGAGGGAGGGCAGGATTTGGTCTCATCTTCGAGCATCCACCCCAACCTGTATAGCTGGGCGTATTCTACCACGAACTCCGGGTGTGGTATGGTGCTTGCACTGTACCGTGATGGTAATCCGAGATTGCGGCTAGTCTGAACCATCAGTGCCCTCGACCTTCTTCCCTGCTCCGTGATCCGGAGATACCACTCCGCGTAGTTGTTGTACCAGGCGTCCATCGGAAAATTTTTTAAATAAATAAATAAAATCTGCTGCTTCTAGTTCACGGTCTTTCGTTCTGTAATGGTCCAGGAGGTTGAGGCAGAAGCAATCGCAGATTTTAAACATTTATTTTAAACAAACAAACAACGAAACAAAGACACTAAGACAACTTGGCATAATACTGTGGCAAGAGACAAAACACTGAGACATAAATGACGTGAGTCTACAACAACAAAAGACCCGGAGAAAGTGCAGACAAGGACTATAAATACACATGAGTGCTCATTAACAAAAACGTGAATCAGGTGCATGTGGTGGCGCATGTGGTCATGTGGTGTAGTGCAGTGGCTGATGGGAAATGGAGTCCAGATTTCCCAGATACGTGACAATTAAAGCAAAATGCAGAGGAAAGTGACAGGATTTACTGTAGAGGCTTTACTGTGTCGCATATCTTTGCCTGAAGATAATCAGATCATATTTTGCTATCATTTTGATGTTAAATTTGACAAACAAGGAATAAGTCCTCTGCGATGGACTGGCACCCAGTCCAGGGTGTACTCCGCCTTGTGCCCGATGCTCCCTGGGATAGGCTCCAGTTTGCCCGTGACCCTGAAAAGGAGTAAGCGGTAGAAGGTGGATGGATGGATGGAATAGGTCCTGCCATTGAATAGTAGCTAGTTACATTATTCTTTTAATACAGAAGCACATATTGTATATTGAAAGCTTTTAATCACAATTGCATTGTATTAGTGTTAACAAATCCACTTAATCGAAGAAGAGCGTATTTTATGTGTGCAGGTAATGATTATTTAATAAAAGAAAATGCGTACATTGATTGCATACACATAAATACCATAAAACAACAGGTCAGTGCAGATTTGAGGGAGACAGAGGTTATATACACTCACCAGCCACTTTAATAGAAACACCTGCTCATTCAGGCAGTTATTTAAACAGCCAATCATGTGGCAGCAGCACGATGCATAAAATCATGCAGATACAGGTCACAAGCTTCAGTTCAAGTTCACATCAAACATCAGAATGGGGTCAGAGGAAAATGAAGACCGCATCAGGTTCCTCTCCTGTCAGCCAAGAACAGGAATGTGAGACTACACACAGATGCACTGAAACTGGCCAGTTGAAGATTGGAAAAATTTTATTTGGATTTTGGAGAGGGTTTTTTACACATTTTTTCCCCATTTCTTATTTTTGATGTGAACATTAACTGAAGCTCTTGACCTGTATCTGCATGATTTTATGGATCAGTCCTCGGCATAAAATCCAGCTCAACAAGTATATTTCTGCAATGCTGTATGTCCATGTCAGTTTTCTGAGTAACAGCAGTGTTTACCACTTCCTGAGGAGAGAGGGGTTTCACATGCACTCCCTCACCTCTTAAGCACAGTAAATGATCTACAATAGAGACGTGTTGTTTATATAATATTTTATTAATTGTATATTATTGTTTACTTGCCATTAATGGAAGTAAATTCTCATGTGAATAGAGTAAAGTAGAATAGTGGTTGATTTTGATATTGAGCCTGTGGTCTTTTATCAGTGTCATAAATAATAGGTATCAGTGTAGTGATGTCTTTGCCTGGAGCTATTCTTTTACAAAAGTGAAAGAAAAACAAAACAGTATACACCAACTGAATCAGAGTGGATGCAAAAATAGATCACCTGGTAAAATATAAAACAGATAAAATAGCTTTGTCTAATTGAAGATTGTTGTTCATCTGTGTATCTGTTCATTTTTATGATCTGCTGTCCCCTAGTGGCTTTATTTCTGCCGGAGCATTTGTACAATGTGAAATTGAGTCACGTATCTTGACGTAAGGGAAGATAGGATGGATGCAAGTGCAGTTAGAATTAGAGTTTTATTTAAGAGGGACAGGCAGACAAATCCAAAACGTGATCCATAAACGTAATCCAAAACAGGTGAAGGTCAGGCGATCGGCAAACAGGCATGCACAGGGTTAAGCTTGAATCAAAGTCGGTAGTCACGGAAAACAGGGTCGATAAACAAAATGAGAATCATGAACTATGACGAGGAATTGAGAACGGATAACCCAACGTGAACTAACTCTAACTCTAACAAGTGTAGCAAGGCACACGGTATATATACCGGCATGATTTCCCACGCAACTGCTAACTGCTGCGGGTAATCCAAACACACGTGACATGACAACACATGACAGGACAGGGCAGAGACATGACATCAGCAATAACAAAGACACGTGTCCAAATGTCACTGCTGTTGACATTGAAAAAGCAGGTGCTCACGCATTAGTGCTTAGAGAACGCTGCTTCACAGGGGAATCATAAAAGAACCCCCCCCCACAAAAGCACTCCTCCTGCAGTGCCCCGAGACATCCTACTTCTTTGGCGGCTCCGGCTCCCTGAGCCGAATGTCCCAAGCAGAGCCAGGTAACCGCACGGTGTTCTTGGCGGAGCAGGGAAGCAGAGCGACATTCTCGGCGGCGCAGGAGAGGAGGATCGACGTCTTCGGCAGAGCAGGAGAGCGGAGCGACATCCGCGGTGGAGCAGGACAGAGGGGCGACGTCATCGGCATAGCAGGACAGTGGAGCCGACGTCCTCGGTGGAGCAGGACTGCGGACCAACGTCCTTGGCGGAGAAGGACTGCGGAGCGACGTCCTCGGCGGAGCAGGACAGTGGAGTACGGCGTCGGTGGAGCAGGACTGCGGCGAGCGTATTCAGCATAGCATGAAAGTGCAGCGATGACCCCAGCCAAAAGCAGAGAGGCAGAGTGACGACCTCAGCGAGCAAGGAGGCAGAGCGACGTCCACAGCCGAGCAGGGAGGATGAGCAATGACCACAGCCGAACAGGAAAGCTGAGCAATGTCCACAGCCGAGCATGGAGGCTGAGCGATTTCCACAGCCGAGCAGGGAAGCTGAGCGATGACTAACAGCCAAACAGGAAGGCTGAGCGATGTCTACAGCTGAGCAGGGAGGCTGAGCGACGTCCACAGCCGAGCAGGGAGGCTGAGCGACGACCACAGCTGAACAGGGAGGCTGATCAACGTCCACAGCTGAACAAGGAGGCTGAGCAACGTCTACAGCCGAACAGGAAGGCTGAGCAACGTCCACAGCTGAACAGGGAGGCTGAGCTTTTTAAAGAACTTTACTTCTTTAAGTTTTTTTTTTTTATATAAATCAGCATTTGACTGAGTTGTATTTAATCAACAAACATATAACAAAACCGTCTCCTAAATGTTTTAATCTAATTTTATTATCCAGATTTCATTCTACAGTAAAAAGGTGAGTCAGTTTATATGTCCTGTGAACATAAGCATCATAGAAACATTTCTGTAGAAGGAAGTGATGGCGACTCTCTAAAGCAGAAAAACACGTTGCTCAGTTGTAGTCAGTTGCATCATTGTTTGAGCTTGTCATGATGTAGACCTGTGACAAAAGAAAAACAGTAAAATAAGTAAAGTAAAATAAGGCAGCATGGCATAGCTTGACTACATCATAAATTGAGATGATTATATCAGTGAGAGTGAGTGAAAGGTGGACGTTGTGTAACTGAGTGAGTTCATGGTGGGAAACTTACACAGGAAGTTATTGTCTCACTGTGATGGAGAGAATCTTTGTTTTCCTTTACACAGATAAGAAAATAAATAATACTGTTCAATCTTTAATGAATCTGTGAAAAACCATAGCAACTTTTTTTTACCATTTTATATCTTTAAATTAATTGTAATGTTTGGGATGTATTTATGAAACCTTTCTAAATGTAATAAATATAAACTTGCTAGTTAAATTAGAATGTAACAAAAATTTGCACTGCACCTGATTACCACTCACACTGGAGACTCCTTCCAATGATGTAAAATAAACATCACCATCCAGAAGCTTCACCAAGAATGAACATTTAATTTGTTAAATAGTAGCATGGTATTTAATCGTTTTATTATTTGACCTGGATTATGTGGAGTGTCCACCATAGAATGAGCACATTAATATAAACATGTGATATGTCAGAGCTGCTTTTATAGAAAACTGATCAACACCTTCTGGCCAACCAGAATCAAACATTTAACATCACAGTAGTGTAAAGTTATATATAGGACTGTGTAAAGGTTTTATTTCAAAAAGTCTTAGATGCTTATTTTATGTCTTTTGAATTACTACAATATACAAAAGAACAAAGTCTGCAGAGAAACTGAGGAAGGTTCTCTAAGAGGTAATAAAAAATTGCCATCCGATTTCCTTATAACACTACACAGTAAAATCATATTGTAGATGAGGAAAATGGACAATGACTTATTCTTTTAAGTCACCTTTGTTATCAGATGGAATTTCTTAATATATGCTTAAGATTATGGTAAGTAGTGTATGTTAAAATATGTGTGAAGTGAAAACTTACAAGCTTATAGCTCGTTTCTGTTTGATCTGAGGCTCCTCTGTTTTCTTGTTTTCTTTAATGAAAAGCAAATTCCTATAATATAAAATTATTTGCAGTGCAACATGAATTGACAAAACAAAACATACATTGCTTACAAACAGCAATGGACCTTTTTCCAGACCTGATAAAGCTGTGATAATGTTTAAATCACTGTTGTAATTCCTGTGTGCATGTAACATTAATGTGTTAATTACTCCTACTAATAAAAAAGTGGTCCATGACAGATGTTGGAAATTCAAGATGGAGGTGGAGAACAGGATTAAATGTTCTGGATGAAGACAAATGCTGACTTAGAGGACAGGGCAAAGGATAAATCTAACTGAAATTTTTAATGTTCATTGTTATGGCTTCTGCTTTGCCCACAACCGCCTCAGCACACACAACACAACTAAAGATATAACTATTGTCTTTACTTTGGACCTAATTTCAGTCTCTGTGCCAGTATATAAATAATGAGGTGTTCCTAATATAGTGGTGCATAGTGTATGTAACAGTCTATGTTAATGTTTTATTCATGAATGAATGTAGTTGTAAAGTAAGTAATGTTTAGTGGTTAAAGGTTCAGAAACTTAGATGTTATTTAGAATGCATTCTAAAGAGCTGAAATGTTTTCTAAAACTCTTGAGGTGGTCACTCACCTGTGAAGACACACGGCACAGAAGATAAAGAGACACACTGAGACACACGCTGTGATTACTGAGAAAACTATGTAGGATAGCCTTTCTGTTCTGGTCTGTATTTCACTCTCTGTGGTGTCTAAAGATAAAGCCGGAAAAATACTGTCAATAATCAATAAATGAATTATAAATAAAGAATGCTATCTGATGGTATTTCAGTTGATGCTATTAAAAACAGAATATTAAAAAATAATTTAAAACCATTTTTAGATACCTTCTATAGTCAATATCCACTGCATTCTTAATGGAAAACATGAGTATACTCCTGCATCTGAAAACTGTACATCAGATATCTGTAGTTCTCTTGGATTTCGGGGATTAACCTGCATCCTGCTCGATGTGTAGTTGAACACAGTTCGGTTTTTAACTGGGCTGTAGATAAAAATAAGATTCCCATCTTTACGCCAACCGATATCTTTAAGTTCACTAGTCAGAGTTCCATTGCAGTGAAAAACAACATTTTCCCCCTTAAAAGCAGTTCCGTTCATCTGGTGTAGAATATTTCTCTCATATGACTTGGTGCAATCTGCAAAGAAAAATGAGAAGTCAGACTGTAAAAGTGTGTTTTGTTGTTGTTGTTGTTGTTGTTGTTGTTGTTTGTTTGTTTTTAAATCTATCTAAGGAAATTATCTATTTACAAAGTTAGTGTCTGTGTTAAACTTTCTGATTTTAGCGTAGAACACAAAATGCCCGATGGAATTTTACATTTTATTTCTCCATTGCTTTTTCTGCTTTTCATTTTGATTAATTGTTTACTTCATTCTGCAGTTTTAGATTAAAAATAACCAATTCATTTTAACTACAATATTAAATTATCATAGTTAATTGTGTACACCAATCAGAACTCATTCATAACCAAGTGATGAAATATCATTCAGGCTGCACTATGCTAGTAAAATCATCATTAATGAGAATGAAATTCATCACTAACTCAAACACTCCAACACAATCACATCAGTCTCTCAGAGAGAGAAACAAGCCAGAAAACTGAATACCTGCAGAAGATAAAAGAAATCAATGACCATCAAACGCAGCATTCTGATCTGATGATGATGATGATGATGATGATGCTGTCAGTGTGATTAAAGACAAGGCTTATACACTCTGTAGTGGCTGAAATAGAAGAACGGCTTTAAAAGATGACTGGATTTAGAGCTAAACCGCAGAGCAAGCGGAAACAGAAGTTGAGAGAAAAAAAAAAGCACAAAAGATAGCAAATAAGAATTCTCAGATATTTTTGTGTAAACCTGCAATTACAGATGCGTTTGTTGAACTGGTGATTTAAACAACATAATCTTTGTGGGCAGAGGCCAAGGCAAGGTTAGAAAGTAATCTTTAAAAAAATTATTATTACCGTACATTGTTTTATTAAAATATATTTAAGCTGAGATTCATTCACTAACTGATTTATCCTGGTCAGGGTTACAGTGGATCCAGAGGGAATCCCAGGAACAGGGGACTAACACTAGTCCATTGCAGGGTTAAAGCAGAGGTGTCAATGTACATTACAGGCAACAAACAATTTTGGTCAAAACCTGATTTTTCATCATTGTTAGCTCTGTACCAAAATGTAGCCGTACAGACTTCTGACTGGTTTTCATGTTAATTTAAAGAAATCTTTGTGTTTGTTTCAAATTGTTCAAATCAAATTGCCATATTTGCCTTAAATGTTAATAAACGCTGTGCTCGAGGTGGGCATAGAGGGTGATGTGGAAATTCAGACAGAAAACAACGGCATACCACATTTTTAAACCTTGACGTAAATACTGGTTATGTTCCAGTAGACTACACACCACGTCATGTACTGTATTCTCACACGTGAACACAACTGCAACAAACACTCTTACATCTATAAGTGTGAGATTAGAAGATGGAATATGGACAGGGGGAATATAGTAAGAAAAGATCCCTCACATTTGGCTTCTGTCATTTAATGAAAATGTTCATCACAGCATTTCAAAAAAGTTGTACACTACTTTACAGATTTTTAACTGCTGGTTATATATTTGATCATTAAAGCAAAATGCAGAGGAAAGTGACAGGATTTACTGTAGAGGCTTTACTGTGTCGCATATCTTTGCCTGAAGATAATCAGATCATATTTTGCTATCAATTTGATGTTAAATTTGACAAACAAGGAATAGGTCCTGCCATTGAATAGTAGCTAGTTACATTATTCTTTTAATACAGAAGCACATATTGTATATTGAAAGCTTTTAATCACAATTGCATTGTATTAGTGTTAGCAAATCCACTTAATCGAAGAAGAGCGTATTTTATGTGTGCAGGTAATGATTATTTCATAAACAGAAGATCGCATTACGTGATTGCATACACATAAATACCATGCAACAACAGGTCAGTGCAGATTTGAGGGAGAGAGAGGTTATATACACTCACCAGCCACTTTAATAGAAACACCTGCTCATTCAGGCAGTTATTTAAACAGCCAATCATGTGGCAGCAGCACGATACATAAAATCATGCAGATACAGGTCACAAGCTTCAGTTAAATTTCACATCAAACATCAGAATGGGGTCAGAGGAAAATGAAGACCACATCAGGTTCCTCTCCTGTCAGCCAAGAACAGGAATGGACTTACACACAGATGCACGGAAACTGGCCAGTTGAAGATTGGAAAAATTTTATTTGGATTTTGGAGAGGGATTTTTTTCACATTTTTCCCCATTTCTTATTTTTGATGTGAACATTACTGAAGCTCTTGCCAAGTATATTTCTGTAATGCTGTATGTCCATGTCAGTTTTCTGAGTAACAGCGGTGTTTACCACTTCCTGAGGAGAGAGGGGTTTCACATGCACTCCCTCACCTCTTAAGCACAGTAAATGATCTACAATAGAGACGTGTTGTTTATATAATATTTTATTAATGGTATATTATTTTTTACTTGCCTTTAATGGAAGTAAATTCTCATGTGAATAGAGTAAAGTAGAATAGAGGTTGATTTTGCTGTCTCGCCTTCATATTGAGCCTGTTGTCTCTTTATCAGTGTCATAAATAATAGGTATCAGTGTAGTGATGTCTTTGCCTGGAGCTATTCTTTACAAAAGTGAAAAAAAAAACAAAACAGTATATACCAACTGAATCAGAGTGGATCCACAAAATAGATCACCTGGTAAAATATAAAACAGATAAAATAGCTTTGTCTAATTGAATATGTTGTTCATCTGTGTATCTGTTCATTTTTATGATCTGCTGTCCCCTAGTGGCTTTATTTCTGCCTGAGCATCTGTACAATGTGAAAAATGTGTCACATATCTTGACGTAAGGGGAAGATAGGACGGATGCAAGTGCAGTTAGAATTAGAGTTTTATTTAAGAGGGACAGGCAGACAAATCAAAACGTGATCCATAAACGTAATCCAAAACAGGTGACGATCCCATCGGCAAACAGACATACACAGGGTTAAGCTGAATTAAAGTCGTGGTCACGGAAAACAGGGTCGATAAACAAAATGAGAATCATGAACTATGACGAGGAATTGAGAATGGATAACCCAACATGAACTATCTCTAACTCTAACAAGTGTAGTATGGCACACGGTATATATACCGGCATGATTTCCACGCATCTGCTAACAGCTCTGGGTAATCCAACCACACGTGACATGACAACACATGACAGGACAGTGCGGAGACATGACATCAACAATAACAAAGAACCGTGTCCAAATGTCACTGCTGTTGACATTGAAAAAGCAGGGCTCACCGCATTAGTGCTTAGACAACGCTGCTTCACAGGGGAATCATAACACAAACACCCCCCACAAAAGCACTCCTCCTGCAGTGCCCAGAGACATCCAACTTCTTTGGCGGCTCCGGCTCCTGAGCCGAATGTCCCAAGCAGAGGCAACAGGCACGCATTGTGTTATTGGCGGAGCAGGGAAGCAGAGCGACATCTCCGGCGCGAAAAGAGAGAAGGATCGACGTCTTTGGCCAGAGCAGGAGAGCGGGAGAGACATCCTTGGTGGAGCAGGACAGTGGAGCGACGTCCTCAGTGGAGCAGGACTGCAGAGCGACGTCCTCGGCAGAGCAGGACAGCGGAGCGAGGTCCTCGGTGGAGCAGGACTGCGGCGGCATTCTCAGCAGAGCAGGGAAGAAGGGCGACGTTTTCCGTCCGAAGCAGGAAAGCAGAGTGACGTCCTCAGCGTAGCAGGGAAGTGGAGTGACGTCCTCGTTGAAGCATGAAAGTGGAACAACGTCCTCAGCGTAGCATGAAAGTTGACAGAGGTTGCAGCTCTGGGTGGAGCTCTCCTCGTAGGTCTCGGGCTGGGGCTCTGAGGTCACCAGGTGAATCTTGGGCATAGGCGGATATTGGGCGGTCATGTCGGTAGACTCTGGCGCAGGCGAACTTGTCTGTGCATGTCAGAAGACTCAGGCGTGAGCAGAACTTGTCTGTGCGTGTCAGCAGACTCGGGCATGAGTAGAACTTGGGTGTGCATGTCAGCAGACTCGGCGTGAGCAGAACTTGGCTGTGCGTGTCAGCAGACTTCGGGCCTGAGCAGAACTTGGCTATGCGTGTCAGCAGACTTCGGGCGTGAGCAGAACTTGGCTGTGCATGTCAGCAGACTTCGGGTGTGAGCAGAACTTGGCTGGTTGTGTCGGTAGCCTTGGGCGTGGGCTGAACATGGGCGGCCATGTCGGTAGACTTGGGTGTGGGCTGAACTTGGGTGGCTGGGCCAGTAGACTTGGGCGTGGGCTGAACTTGGGCGGCTAGGTCGGTAGACTTGGTGGGTTGAACCTGGGTGGCTGGGTCAGTAGACTTGGGCTAGAGCATGACTTGGTTTGTAGGCTTAGATAGGAGCGGAACTTGGTCAACTGGTTCAGCAGGCTTGGGAGGTAACATCAGGAACTTGGAACTTGACTTGGACTTCAGAGACTGGAGACTTGACTTGGACTTGGACCTCAGGGCCTTGAATCTTGACTTGGACTTCAGAGACTTGGGACTTGGACTTGGACCTCAGGGTTAAGCTGTGGTGCTGGAGACTCCCTGTTGACCTCTAGCTGGAGCTTGGCAGGTAGCCCACCTCGTGGGTCTCAGGTTCGAACTCTGTGGTATCCAGGTTATCCTCAGGCTGAGGCTCCGAGCTTAGACCTCCTTGTGGGTCTCGGTTTCGAGCTCTGGTTTCGAGGATGCTACATTGACTCCTGGCAGTGGAGTCATAGGGGCTCTTGTGTGTAAATGTTTGTGCTGACGCCAGCTGCTCTTGAAGTATTCCTTGGAGCAGAAGAAAGTTTCCTGGAGGCCCAGCTTCTTGCAGGTAGGACATTGAAGCTGAGTCTCTTTCCCGCAGCATTTTCAGTCATACATCGTGGAGAATTCTTCCAGCGTGGGCGGAACATGAAGCGGAACACTGGTGACTGCCCTGTCTATCTCCTCATAATAAAGGTTGAAGGGCAG
This sequence comes from Ameiurus melas, assembly GCA_012411365.1. Taxonomy (NCBI): domain Eukaryota; kingdom Metazoa; phylum Chordata; class Actinopteri; order Siluriformes; family Ictaluridae; genus Ameiurus; species Ameiurus melas. The sequence goes on along the minus strand of JAAGNN010000049.1, from coordinate 19,959 downwards.
GTCAGACTGGGGCCGTCCATTGACTCTCCACCCCAGTAAGTCAAGTCCATGGAGTTGTCCAGGCTGTGAGAACTTATCCATAAAAAGTTCTGAAAATCGTGAGACATCATGGATGGCTGAGGACCCAGCACTCACCGCCAGCGGCTCCATCCAATCACTGACACCATGAACCCGATCCGTTATCTCTTATTGGGTTTGGGAGATGCCAGGCTGCAAAAATACACTTTGCAGCTAAACGAAACTCCAGTGGTGGCTCCCCAAATCTCGCTGTCTCTGGTGGAAGTTCAACGCAATCTTGAGCTTGAAATTGTACTGCGAAAACGCGGCCAGTAATCCGAGCTTTCCTTGATGAAGTACTGACCTATTACTTCTCTGGTTTCTGTAGCTTGATCTCTCTCTTGTCCTTGTGCTGCATCCATGGTGTGGCGGAAGATTCTGTCACGTATATCGATGTTAAGGGAAGATAGGATGGATGCAACCGCAGTTAGAATGAGAATTTTATTTAACAGAGACAGGAAACAAATCCAAAACGTGATCCATAAACGTAATCCAAAAACAGGTGAAGGTCAGGCATCGGCAAACAGGCATACACAGGGTTAAGCTTGAATCAAAATGATGATCAAATGTCACTGCTGTTGACATGAAAAAAGCAGGTGCTCCGCGATTAGTGCTTAGACGCGCGCTGCTTCATGGGGGAATCATGACAAAATGATAACAACAACAAAACTAAAAATTATGAAGGAGGTCAGGCAACGTGTTTATTAAATGGGTGCTATGTGAGAGCAAAAACATATTAAATAATTACAATATTTGAACATAGTACTGAAACTATCTCCAACATTATTATATCTCATCAATGTCAATAGATTAAAAATGATATTTTATATTTAATTCATAGAAAGACATCTCAGCCAGACCCATCTGTCACAAGACTGCAGTTTTTCCACTAATCTAATTAAGCAGTCTTTAAACTTTACTTCTTTAAGGTTTTTTTATATAGATCAGCATTTCACTGAGTTGTATTTAAGCAACAAACATATAACCAAAACTGTCTCCTAAATGTTTTAATCTAATTTTATTATCCAGATTTCATTGTACAGTAAAAAGGTTGAGCCAGTTTATATGTCCTGTGGACATGAGCATCATAGAAACATTTCTGTAGAAGGAAGTGATGGCGACTCTCTAAAGCAGAAAAACACGTTGCTCAGTTGTAGTCAGTTGCATCATTGTTTGAGCTTGTCATGATGTAAACCTGTGAAAAAAAAAACAGTAAAATTAATAAAGTAAAATAAAGCAGCATGGCATAGCTTGACTACATCATAAATTGAGATGATTATATCAGTGAGAGTGAGTGAAAGGTGGACGTTGTGTAACTGAGTGAGTTCATGGTGGGAAACTTACACAGGAAGTTATTGTCTCACTGTGATGGAGAGAATCTTTGTTTTCCTTTACACAGATAAGAAAATAAATAATACTGTTCAATCTTTAATGAATCTGTGAAAAACCATAGCAACTTTTTTTTTACCATTTTATATCTTTAAATTAATTGTAATGTTTGGGATGTATTTATGAAACCTTTCTAAATGTAATAAATATAAACTTGCTAGTTAAATTAGAGTCTAACAAAAATTTGCACTACACCTGATTGCCACTCACACTGGAGACTCCTTCCAATGATGTAAAATAAACATCACCATCCAGAAGCTTCACCAAGAATGACACATTTAATTTGTTAAATAGTAGCATGTTATTTAATCGTTTTATTATTTGATCTGGATTATGTGGAGTGTCCACCATAGAATGAGCACATTAATATAAACATGTGATATGTCAGTGCTGCTTTTATAGAAAATTGATCAACACCTTCTGGCCAACCAGAATCAAACATTTAACATCCCCGTAGTGTAAAGTTATATATAGGACTGTGTAAAAGGTTTTATTTAAAAATGTTTTAGATGCTTATTTTATGCATTTTGAATTACTACAATATACAAAAGAACAAAGTCTGCAAAGAAACTGAGGAAGGTTCTCTAAGAGGTAATAAAAAAAATTGCCATCTGATTTCCTTATAACACTACACAGTAAAATCATATTGTAGATGAGGATAATGGACATTGTCTTATTCTTTTAAGTCACCTTTGTTATCAGATGGAATTTATTTACATATAAAGAAATTAAGATTATGGTAAGTAGTGTATGTTAAAATATGTGTGAAGTGAAAACTTACAAGCTTATAGCCCGTGTCTGTTTGATCTGAGGCTCCCTCTGTTTTCTTGTTTTCTTTAATGAAAAGCAAATTCCTATATTATAAAATCATTTGCAGTATGACATGAATTGACAAAACAAAACATACATTGCTTACAAACAGCAATGGACCTTTTTCCAGACCTGATAAAGCTGTGATAATGTTTAAATCACTGTTGTAATTCCTGTGTGCATGTAACATTAATGTGTTAATTACTCCTACTAATAAAAAAGTGGTCCATGACAGATGTTGGAAATTCAAGATGGAGGTGGAGAACAGGATTAAATGTTCTGGATGAAGACAAATGCTGACTTAGAGGACAGGGCAAAGGATAAATCTAACTGAAATTTTTAATGTTCATTGTTATGGCTTCTGCTTTGCCCACAACCACCTCAGCACACACAACACAACTAAAGATATAACTATTGTCTTTACTTTGGACCTAATTTCCAGTCTCTGTGCCAGTATATAAATAATGAGGTGTTCCTAATATAGTGGTGCATAGTGTATGTAACAGTCTTTGTTAATGTTTTATTCATGAATGAATGTAGTTGTAAAGTAAGTAATGTTTAGTGGTTAAAGGTTCAGAAACTTAGATGTTATTTAGAATGCATTCTAAAGAGCTGAAATGTTTTCTAAAAGTCTTGAGGTGGTCACTCACCTGTGAAGACACACGGCACAGAAGATAAAGAGACACACTGAGACACACGCTGTGATTACTGAGAAAACTATGTAGGATAGCCTTTCTGTGGTGTCAAAAGATAAAGCCAGGAAAAATACTGTCAATAATCAATAAATGAATTATAAATAAAGAATGCTATCTGATGTTATTTCAGTTGATGCTATTAAAAACAGCATATTAAAAATATTATTAAAACCATTTTTAGATACCTTCTATAGTCAAGATCCACTGCATGTCTAATGGAAAACATGAGTATACTCCTGCATCTGAAAACTGTACATCAGATATCTGTAGTTCTCTTGGATTTCGGGGATTAACCTGCATCCTGCTCGATGTGTAGTTGAACACAGTTTGGTTTACAACTGGGCTGTAGATAAAAATAAGATTCCCATCTTTTACGCCACCCGATATCTTTAAGTTCACTAGTCAGAGTTCCATTGCAGTGAAAAACAACATTTTCCCCCTTAAAAGCAGTTCCGTTCATCTGGTGTAGAATATTTCTCTCATATGACTTGGTGCAATCTGCAAAAGAAAAATGAGAAGTCAGACTGTAAAAGTGTGTTTTGTTGTTGTTGTTGTTGTTGTTTGTTTTTTAAAATCTATCTAAGGAAATTATCTATTTCCAAAGTTAGTCACTGTGTTAAACTTTCTGATTTTAGCGTAGAACACGAAATGCCCGATGGAATTTTTAATTTTTATTTCTCCATTGCTTTTCCTGCTTTTAATTTTTGATTAATTGTTTACTTCATTCTGCAGTTTCAGATTAAAAATAACCAATTCATTTTAACTACAATATTAAATTTCACTTTCTTATCACCTAATACAAATTTATCATAGTTAATTGTGTACACCAATCAGAACTCATTCATAACCAATTGATGAAATATCATTCAGGCTGCACTATGCTAGTAAAATCATCATTAATAAGAATGAAATTCGCATGCTATAAACACTCCAACACAATCACATCAGACTCTCAGAGAGAGAAACAAGCCAGAAAAACTGAATACCTGCAGAAGATAAAAGAAATCCAATGACCATCAAACGCAGCATTCTGATCTGATGATGATGATGATGATGATGATGATGCTGTCAGTGTGATTAAAGACGAGGCTAATACACTCTGTAGAGCCTGAAATAGAAGAACGGCTTTAAAAGATGACTGGATTTAGAGCTAAACCGCAGAGCAAGCGGAAACAGAAGTTGAGAGAAAAAAAAAGCACAAAAGATAGCAAATAAGAATTCTCAGATATTTTTGTGTAAACCTGCAATTACAGATGCGTTTGTTGAACTGGTGATTTAAACATAATCTTTGTGGGCAGAGGCCAAGGCAAAGGTTAGAAAGTAATCTTAAAAAAATGTATTATTACCGTACATTGTTTTATTAAAATATATTTAAGCTGAGATTCATTCACTAACTGATTTATCCTGGTCAGTGTTACAGTGGATCCAGAGGGAATCCCAGGAACAGGGGACTAACACTAGTCCATTGCAGGGTTAAAGCAGAGGTGTCAAGGTACATTACAGGCAACAAACAATTTTGGTCAAAACCTGATTTTTTCGATTGTTAGCTCTGTACCAAAATGTAGCCGTACAGACTTCTGACTGGTTTTCATGTTAATTTAATGAAATCTTTTTGTTCGTTTCAAATTGTTCAAATCAAATTGCCATCTTTGCCTTAAATTTTAATAAACGCTGTGCTCGAGCTGGGCATAGAGAGTGATGTGGAAATTCAACAGAAAACAACGGCATACCACATTTTTAAACCTTGAGGTAAATACTGGTTATGTTCCAGTAGACTACACACCACGTTATGTACTGTATTCTCACACGTAAACACAACTGCAACAAACACTCTTACATCTATAAGTGTGAGATCAGAAGATGGAATATGGACAGGGGGACAGGCTTCTGTCATTTTAATGAAAATGTTCATCACAGCATTTCAAAAAAGTTGTACACTACTTTACAGATTTTTAACTGCTGATTATACATTTGATCATTAAAGCAAAATGCAGAGGAAAGTGACAGGATTTACTGTGGAGGCTTTACTGTGTCGCATATCTTTGCCTGAAGATAATCAGATCATATTTTGCTATCATTTTGATGTTAAATTTGACAAACAAGGAATAGGTCCTCTGTGATGGACTGGCACCCTGTCCAGGGTGTACTCCGCCTTGTGCCCGATGCTCCCTGGGATAGGCTCCAGTTTGCCCGTGACCCTGAAAAGGAGTAAGTGGTAGAAGGTGGATGGATGGATGGAATAGGTCCTGCCATTTTAATAGTAGCTAGTTAAATTATTCTTTTAATACAGAAGCACATATTGTATATTGAAAGCTTTTTAATCACAATTGCATTGTATTAGTGTTAACAAATCCACTTAATCGAAGAAGAGCGTATTTTATGTTTGCAGGTAATGATTATTTCATAAACAGAAGATGTGCATTGATTGCATACACATAAATACCATAATACAACAGGTCAGTGCAGATTTGAGGGAGACAGAGGTTATATACACTCACCAGCCACTTTAATAGAAACACCTGCTCATTCAGGCAGTTATTTAAACAGCCAATCATGTGGCAGCAGCACGATGCATAAAATCATGCAGATACAGGTCACAAGCTTCAGTTCAAGTTTACATTAAACATCAGAATGGGGTCAGAGGAAAATGAAGACTACATCAGGTTCCTCTCCTGTCAGCCAAGAACAGGAATGTGAGACTACACACAGATGCACTGAAACTGGCCAGTTGAAGATTGGAAAAATTTTATTTGGATTTTGGGGGGTTTGCATTTTTCCCCATTTAGTATTTTTGATGTGAACATTAACTGAAGCTCTTGGCCTGCTATCTGCATGTTTTTATGGATCAGTCCTCGGCATAAAATCCAGCTCAACAAGCATATTTCTGTAATGCTGTATGTCCATGTCAGTTTTCTGAGTAACAGCGGTGTTTACCACTTCCTGAGGAGAGAGGGGTTTCACATGCACTCCCTCACCTCTTAAGCACAGTAAATGATCTACAATAGAGACGTGTTGTTTATATAATATTTTATTAATTGTATATTATTGTTTACTTGACATTAATGGAAGTAAATTCCCATGTGAATAGAGTAAAGTAGAATAGAGGTTGATTTTGCTGTCTCAGACCTTCATATTGAGCCTGTGGTCTTTTATCAGTGTCATAAATAATAGGTATCAGTGTAATGATGTCATTGCCTGGAGCTATTCTTTTTACAAAAGTGAAAGAAAAATAAATCAGTATACACCAACTGTATCAGAGTGGATGCAAAAATAGATCACCTGGTAAAATATAAAACAGATAAAATAGCTTTGTCTAATTGAATATGTTGTTCATCTGTGTATCTGTTCATTTTTATGATCTGCTGTCCCCTAGTGGCTTTATTTCTGCCTGAGCATCTGTACAATGTGAAAATGATAACAGCAAAAGACAAATCATGAAGGAGGTCTGGTAACACTTTATTAAATAAGTGCTATGTGAGAGCAAAAACAATTAAAATAATTACAACGTTTGAACATAGTAATAAAACTTTTTTCAACATTATAATATATCGTCAATATCAATAGATTATAAATGATATATTCAATTCAATTCAATTTTTTGTATAGCGCTTTTTACAATAGACATTGTCTCAAAGCAGCTTTAGGAAACATGGTATACAGATAATGAAGGTGTGAATTTATCCCAACTGAGTGGCGACGGTGGAAAGGAAAAACCTCCCCTAAGATGTTTTAAGAGGAAGAAACCTTGAGAGGAACCAGACTCAGAAGGGAACCCATCCTCATCTGGGTAACAACAGATAGTGTGAAAAAGTTCATTATGGATTTATATGAAGTCTGTATGGCCTTAGGAGCAGCCGTAGTCACAGCATTCTGGAATTAGAGAAGATTTGAGCTCCATCCAGAGGCAGAAAGGATCTGGATCTCCAGTATCTCTTATAAATTCGTGTGGGTCTCGGCAAAAGAGAGAGGGAGAAAAAAGATTATTACAAGTAGTGAGATATAATCTAGTCAGGGTAGGCTTGAGTAAACAAATACATTTTAAGCCTAGACTTAAACACTGAGACTGTGTCTGAGTCCCGAACACTGATAGGAAGACTGTTCCATAACTGTGGGGCTCTATAAGCCAAAGCTCTTCCCCCTGCTGTAGCCTTCACTATTCGAGGTACCGTCAAATAGCCTGCATCTTTTGATCTAAGTAGACGTGGCGGATCATATAAAACCAGAAGGTCGCTTAGATATTTTGGCGGCCGAGACCGTTTAGTGCTTTATAGGTTAATAAAAGTATTTTAAAGTTAATGCGAGATTTTACTGGGAGCCAATATATAATATTTAATTCGTAGAAAGCCATCTCAGTCAGACCCATCTGTCACAAGACTGCAGTTTTACCACTAATCTAATTAACCATTCTTTAAACTTTACTCCTTTTAGCAAGTTTATATATATATATATATATATATATATATATATATATATATATATATATATATATATATATATATATATATAAATCATATATATATATAAAAATTTGCCAGAACCTTCGAGAGAGAATCAAGCCAGAAAACTGAATACTTGCACAAGATAAAAGTAACATTATGACCACCAAACACAGCATTCTGATCTGATGATGATGATGATGATGTTGATGATGATGATGATGATGATGATTATGCTGTGAGTACAATTAAACACGAGGCTTACACACTCTCTGGTGAAATGGAAGAATGGCATTAAAACAAAGTTAAACCGCAGAGAAGAGCAAGCGGAAGTGGCAGTTGAGAAAAAAGTGCAAGACACATTGTGAAGACACATAGCACAGAATGTGTCACCATTCGGTTTTTTAACTGGGCTGTAGACAAAAAATAAGATTCCCATCTTTACGCCAACCGATATCTTTAAGATCACTAGTCAGAGTTCCACTGCAGTGAAAAACAACAGTTTCCCCCTTAAAAGCAGTTCTGTTCATCTGGTGTAGAATATTTCTCTCATATGACTTGGTGCAATCTGCAAAGAAAAATGAGAAGTCAGACTGTGAAAGAAATTTTCCCCCTAAAAGCAGTTCCGTTCATCTGGTGAAGAATATTTCTCTCAAACTTTCTGATTTTAGTGTACAATACAAAATGCCTGATGGTTTTGTATTTTTTACTGTGCCATTGCTTTACAGCTTTTAATTTGGAATAATTGCTTACTTGCTTACAGTTTCAGGTTAAAATAACCAATTAATTTTTAACTACAATATTAAATTTCACTTTCTTATCACCTAATACAAATTAATATTAGTTAATTGTGTACACCAATGAGAACTCATTCATAAACAAGTGATGTAAATGGCATTCAGGCTGCACTATGCTAGTAAAATCAGCATTAATGAGAATGAGATACAATGAGGGAAATATTGAACCTGCTGCATCCAAATGCTATCTCAGTGCCCAAGAGTAGGACCACTCGGAAAGTGCTTGAAGACTTCCGAGTGGTCTTTGACTTTGGGCTACTGTTCTGACTATTCTTTTGACTCTCTGGTCAGAAATTTTACGAGACGCTCCTGTGCCGGAACGGTTGATGATGGAGTGATGCGCTGGCCCACTTGCAGATAATGGCCTCAATGGTGCCTACGGAGGATTAAGAAATTACGATTCAAAATTTTTTAAATACATCTGTATCCGCTTATCAATGTTTTGCATCAATAAGGTTGTGTAGGTCTTGGGAGAGCCCCTTTGATTTTACCCATCATTATGGGTAAAATGTTCCTTTGTGTGACACCTTGGTAATGAAAGCCTTTCTTTTATAGACCATCAGTTTACTAGCCCATATGATATTAATTTGCACAGATAGGGGGTATGAATACTTACAGACTTCAGCTGGTTCCTTTCCTTAGGCAGTATTCTGAGTAGAGGGCTATTGGGTTGGGGGGGGGGGATGGGGGGTGCTAGATGAGGCGGATTTATGGCTGGACTGAAATGTACGAGCTGAGATGGAGGCGAAAGGCTCAGGTGAGCCTGGAGGTGCGGTGTCAAGGAACTAGTGTCTGTTAGTTCCTGTGGAAGGTTAATGCCAGTGAAAGTGATAGAGCCTACCTGTCCAGGAGTGATAGCTTGTGCCACTATGAGACATTTTCCTCGAGCTGCTTCTTGGTTGACTGGGAGAGTGGAAAGAAGCTGTAGGAGGAGGGTCCTCAGGAGGGCCCAAATATGCTAAAGGACAGCATTATCTACTGTACATTATAGTACTAAGTAATTTAGCGGACAAATATACAAATTTACATACAGTAAGCCTACATTTAGGGAGCCCTCTATGTTGTTATTTTAAATGCTGAAATTACGAATACAGCTAGGGCAGACAAGAATAACAACAACAAACACTTTTCCAAGCTATAAGTTATGAAAGGCAACATCATGTTTAATATTAGGATTTTTCTATAATGATATGCATAATGTAATTTTTATTGTACTAACAGATATTTAGGCAATTTAGAAAATAATGTCTGCCATTTTTGTGAGGTTGAAATAAACCTTTTTTCTTCTATTTTTCGCAATAAGGTGGAGAGAGTTGTCAGGTAACAGAGGTGAATACGGATTCAAGAGCAGATATTTATTTTTGAAAGTGTAAAATAAAACAGAATAAAATAGAATTGTGAAAATCAGAATGAAGTGCATGGAAATCAGGGTGCAAATCAGGGTGTCGGGGGCAATACTTTTCCCTGACACTTTAGATGATTTATTGTACTGATGTCTTTGCCTGGAGCTATTTATTTACAGAAGCGGAAGACATGAGGCTGAACACAACATTTATAGCAGATTGTTTAAAAAAAAAAATCAAACATAAAGGAATCAGCTTCCTAAAGGACACTCAAAGGTTTCTGAATCCAGATTTCACTCTACATTAGAAAGGCCAGTCAATTTATATATCTGCTCAGGATGAGAATAAAACATTTCTTCAGAAAAGCATGATGGTAACGCTGCTCAGGATCCAATGCTGTAGCCAGTGACACAGTTATTTGAGCTTGTCATTGTGTAGACCTGTACAAAAAGTAAATAAAAGTCAATTAAAAAAAAAAGTATAGCTTGACTATATCAACATATCTCAATTAGAGATTTGCTTGATTTGAGAGTGAGTGAAAGTGTGGGAGTGTAAGTGAACTTACACAGGAAGTTAGCACCTCACTCTGAGAATCTTCTTTTGCCTTTAGATAAAAGAAAATAATAATAATAATAATAATAATAATAATAATAATAATAAAAATATATATAAATAATAATAATTTCACAGGATTTTTTGATGATTGCGTATAGAAACACGTTTTCATATTGACTGTAAACTTTAGGAGGCCCAAATATTACATTACTCAGGAAACCTTTCTACATATGAAAATATTAATGATACATTTCATTTGGTAGAATATTCACTGACATTTGAAATGTTTAATTGTTTAATGATTACATGTTTAAATGTTACTTATTAGTAGAATTTCTAGCAGACAACAAAGTTATAGTTTGCATCGTCATGTAATCAAAGTTTCTCCACTTCTTTGTAAAGTACACAGTAAAACCCCTAGTGTTGAATTAACACCCAGAGTTTATTTGAATCCAATGGACCTAAAACGGTAGGGTGTGAATTCAACACTGTGGGTATTAATCCAACACTGGTGATTTTGCTGTGTATCTTAGATCATTTTATCAATTGTAACAATAATCCTCTTTTTGGAAATCATTCTATTAACAATAAATGACAGTATTTCTAATAAAAAAAATTACCTAACCAATCACATTCTTATATATTTCTGCTAAGTGAGAACTTACAAGTTCATTGCCAGTTACAGTTTGAGCAGAGCCTCCATTCTTTTTCCATTTCCTGTAATGAAAACCACATTTTTTTTTATAGAGTAACATCAGTGGTCCAAACAACCATCATATTAATGCAGTGTAAAACACAATGTTGCACACAAATTGTAATGAATCTTTTTCCATCCTGAAAAGGCTGTGATTTTGCTTAAATTACTAATGTACTTCCTGTGTGTATTTATCATTTATGTCTCAGTGACTAGTGAAAAACGGGGAATCAGAAATATTTGAATTTGTTTGGTGCACTTATCAAGATTGCAGTTGAGAACAGGATTAACTGTATAAGATTAAACAGGATTAAATGTTAAAGATTAATATGTAAAAGATTATTATAACTGAAATGTTACAATGTATTGTATGTAAACATTCACCCAGTCTGACCATTTTCTGTTGAACTGGATGTTTTTTTTTTCTCTTTATTGCACCATTGCAAGTACATTCTACAAACTGTTGTGCATAAAATTCCCCTGACATTAGCAATTATAGAAATACTCAAACCTGTCTGGCAACAACAATCATGCCACGGTCAAAAACGCTGAGAGCACATTTTTCCCCCATTCTGATGGTTGATGTGAACATTATCCAAAGCTGTATCTGCTAATTTTTATGCATTTCACTGCTGCCACATGATTGGCTGATTATTGGATGAATGAGTGGGTGTTCCAAATAAAGTGGTGTGTGTGTGTGCAAATGGGTAAAAAATAAAAATGCATTTTAGAATCCATTCAAAATGTACTGTATGCCTTTTTGAACCCTGTAGTGGTCACTCACCCGTGAAACACATGCAGCACGATGCACACAATGCCACTGTAATCTTTTCTTTTTGCAATCCCCAATTTTTTTTCGTTTTTTATCTACTATTCTGGAATTGTCTGTGTATGACATCCCACTGGTTAAACTGATATAGAAATGCTGCAAATATATTAAAAAAACCCAAAATGTTATTATAATATTTCTTTCTGAATCTCTTATTGTTGCCACGTACCTGTGAGAACACACAGCATAGACGGAAAAGAGACAAACTGCAACAGCTCCGGTGACTGAGAGAAATGTGTAACTGAAGGTGTTGGATACTGATTTACTACCTGGAACTGGTGACAGAAAAACATTAAAAAAAAATAAAAATACTTAATTTAAAGAGTGCAATCACACAGTTAAGAAAAAAAGGCACAAAAATGGTTGTTTATTTGTTTATTTGTTGTTGGCAACTTTTTTCCCAACAAATTACCTTCTATAGTTAATATCCATTGTTTTTTAATAGAGAACATGAGTATAGTCCTGCATCTGAAAGTTGTACATTAGATATCTTGTTTTTTCTTCTGTTGGATCAGAGGGTCAACCTGCATCCTGCTTGATGTGTAGTTTATCACTGTTAGGCTCTTATGTGGGTTGTAGTTAAAAAGAAGATTCCCATCCTTACGCCAAATAAAATCTGATTTATGATCTGGATTTCCATTGCAGTGTAAAACAACAGTTTCCCCCTCAGAAGCGGTTCTGGTCATCTGGTGTAGAATATTTCTTTCATCTGACTTGGTATAATCTGCAGGAATGAAACAGAGAAGTCTTTTTTCACTCTGTGTCTGAATTTAAATGAAACATTATTATCTGCATGGGATTTACCCCCCACTGTATTTGCATAAGCTGAAGTCAGATCTATATATTATTGCCACAATCATTGATATGATTGACAGCAGTGAACAATTTAAATAAAAACTGTAGTGCTTGAACTAAACATGGAATTTAGTCTATTTCAACCCATTTAATTTAATCCATAATGTTTCCTATCTGCAGTCATTATACTACATCGCATTGCATTTGGTTCATCTTTGTGGATCCTATTGAAGTATGTCATTGTTTTATTTTTAGTTATGTATAACATTCATTTAATTTGTGGCTTTAGCTAGAAAAGTCTAACTTAGCTTATAGGAGTGGATTCATTTAAAACTGCAAAAATACAAAAACATTGCAATTAAAAATGAAGACAAATTACCAGCAACCAGCATAACACAACATGTTTACTGTTAATTACTCACGTTGTTTAGCAGAAAATGGTTTGATTCCCACAAAGGATATCTCATCTAAACAACAACTCTGTTCATGTAGAATTGAAAACAAAACTAATAAAGGATTTGTTATACTGTATGTACATATCTGCTATAGTCAACTAAAACAGAAAACATTGTTTTATTCTAATAATGTGATAAAAATTTTCATTTCTTTTTGCTAAGTTAGTTTTGCCAGTTATAAGCTTCTAAACTTATAGACTCTGGTATACAACACAAAATTCTTGATAGTACTTTGTTTATTCAACTATATTAAACTTTCAGCATAAAAAATATATCAACTTAAACCTAAAATGATTTTAAAATTATTAAAAGTCATTAAAAAATCAAAATTCAAACAAATTTGAACAAACATATTTAACCACAATGTTAAATTCCATGCCCTTATCACCGAATAGAGTTTAATCTTATAGAAGTATGTATACCGATTGAAATTAAAACCAAAAAACATCATTCAGACTGCAATATTCTATCAAATCTGCATTAATGATGAAATACTCTCCTTGCTTAAACGCTCCAAGACAATCAAGGCAGACACTCAGAGAGGAAAACACACCAAAACAATTACTGAAAACTGAATACCTGCACAGAATAAAAGAAACCAGATGACCGCCAAATAAAGCATTCTGATTTAAAGATAATGATGATGATGATGATGATGATGATGATGATGATGATGGTGCTGTCAGTGTGATTAAGGACTAGGTCTACACACTTTGAAATGGCTGACATACAGTAGAAGAATGTCTTTAAAGCAGAGGTAAACCGCAGAGAAGAGAAAGCGGAAGCAGAAGTTGAGAAAATAGTAACAAAGAGCAGATAAGAATTCATATGTTTATATAATTTATAATTATATGTGATTCATACATTTATATAATTTAATATAATAATAACTTTTGAGTAAATAGAGTAAACGTGCATTTACAGATCTAATTCTTAAAATGGCTGCTTAAACATCGTGATCTTTGCAGGCAGGGACCAAAGCAAGGTTAGAAAGTAATCTAATTCAAATATTACTACATAATCTTGGTAAAATATGTTTGTTTGTTTTTAAGTAGAGATTCATTCATTTATTCATTTAATTAAGGAGAGAGAATTCACCCTGGCTGGGATGCTAGTCCATTGCAGAGTTAAATCAAAGATGTCAAAGTACATGACTAGCAGAAAAGCAATTTTGGTCAAAACCTGATTTTGCATCATTTTGTCTGTGTTCCAAAATGTAGCTGTACAAACTCATTACAGGTTTTCAATTTTAGTTCAAAGAAATCTTTATGTTTATCAAATATAGGATATTGCTTTTTCAACTTAAAGTTACGGCTCAAATGGTAATCTTTGCTTCATGGAGGGTAACTGCTCATATAGTCAGAAAGACCAACCAAGGATCTTTTTTAACTGTTTATCACTTCTTGTGAGTTGGTATTTGCAAATTCTGTGAGATAATAGACTGCAATAATGGTGCATCTATTGACAGGTGTATTTGATGTCTGAGGATTCTCCTTTGCAAACGTTAATATAAGTTTTTGCTCAATCTGGGCATAGAGGGTGATATTGGAATTTCAGAGAGCACAACGGCATACCACATTTTCCAAACTTGACCTAAATACTAGTTATGTTGCAGTAGATTACACACATCAGACTGTACTTTCATATGTGAACACAACTGCAAAAAAACACTCTTACATCTATAAGTGTGAGATTAGAACATGTAAAATGGACGGGGGTAATATACAGGTGCAATCAAAATTATTTAACCCCACGTTGCAAAATCAGGTTTAGTGTAAAAATTATACAGATTTTCAGCTGTTTGCAATGAACAAATCAAACAAAAGTAATTGAAATAGTTCATCACAACAGATGCTTCAAGTGATTTCCCCAAATTCAACTGAAAATGCAACCTATAATGACTCTCCAGTTTCAAAATTATTCAGCCCCTTCATGGCAAGTACGGTGCCTTGCAATTAAAAATATCGTATTCCCCTGCCCCCTTTGAACTTTTCAACCTGTTTGACATTTCAGGCTTCAAACATAAAGATATCAAATTTACTTTTTTGTGAAGAATCCACCATCAAGTGACACAATTGTGAAGTGGAACGGAAAATCTATTGGATATTTTAAACTTTTTTAGCAAAAAAAAAAACTGAAAAAGGAAAGTAGCAAAAAATTATTGTCCCATTTATTCTAGTTCGCTCCCTTTCCTTTCAGCGCAGCAAACTCACTCCAGAAGTTTCGGCGGGGGAGGGATCTCTGAATGATCCAATGTTGTCCTAAATGACTGATGGTGATAACAGAATCCACCGTGTGTAATCAAGTCTCTGTATAAATGCACCTGCTCTGTGATAGTCTCAGGGTTCTGAAAGAGGCACAAAGCAACATGAAGACCAAGGAACACACCAGGCAGGTCCGTCCAGAATACTGTTGTGGAGAAGCTTAATGCGGATTTGGATACAAAAAAGATTCCCAAGCTTTAAACATCCCAAGGAGCACTGTGCAAGCAATCATTTTGAAATGGAAGGAGTATCAGACCACTGCAAATCTACCAAGACCTGGACGTTCCCTCTAAACTTTCAGCTCAGACAAGGAGAAGACTGATCAGAGATGCAGACAAGAGGCCCATGATCACTTGGATGAACTGTAGAGAACTACAGCTGAGGTGGGGGAGTTTGTCCAAAGGTGGAGAGTCTGTCCAAATCCGGCTTTAAACTTCCACAACAGTATTACGGACCTGCCCGGTGTGTTCGCTTGATTCGTGATGCTCTCTGCGCTTTCAACAGAACCCTGAGACTATCACAGAGCAGGTGCATTTATACAGAGACTTGATTACACACAGGTGGATTCTATTTATCACCATCAGTCATTTAGGACAACATTGGATCATTCAGATCCTCGCTGAACTTCTGGAGTGAGTTTGCTGCACTGAAAGTAAAGAGGCCGAATAATTTTGCACGCACTCACAATTCAGTATTTTATTTGCTAAAAGTTTAAAATATCCAATAGATTTCGTTCCACACACTGTTCCCACTTGTTGGTGATTCTTCACAAAAAGTAACATTTTATATCTTTATGTTTGAAGCCTTGAAATGTGGCAAAAGGTTGAAAAGGCTACAATGGGGGGGGCATACTTTCGCAAGGCACTGTATCTTTAGTACTTTTAGAGCCCCTTTTGCTGTTATGACCTGCTGCATACATTAAAGCACATTGTATGATCAACAATAGTTTGTTGTTTATATAATATATTGTTAATGATATAATTTTGTTTGCTTGCATTTAATGAAAGGTGACCAGTCTGTGTAATATATGCCAGTGGAGGTTGATTTTGCCATCTCTGCACTTCATCTTGAGCCTGTTATCAATATCATGAATAATAGTTGATTCATTGTAGTTGTGTTCTTGCCTAGAAGCTATTATTTTACAAAAGCACAACACATATAAAGCACACTTGTGTAGTTGGTGGTCTCTGTTTCCGTTCGTCTTTATGATTTGCTGTCCCCCTAGTGGCTCTTTTACTTCCTGAACATCGTGTAGGTTATGAAATTAACAAAAATAACATGAAGATGTCAGCTACAATCTATCAAATAAGCATAGTTTTAAATGTTATTTATTTATTTATTTTTCAAAAGACATTTTGACTGAGTTATATTTAAGCAACAAATATACACTATGTGGTCAGAAGTTTGTGGATGCCTAACACCCATTGCTGTCTCCCAGTGGATAAAGGACGTGATGTTTTTTCTGGAAACTTCCGAGAAAATAAGATATACAATGAATGGATGTACAGATAAGTTTTTTACATAATGGCATCCCTTTATTGCCTACTTTATGGAGTTACAGAAACTACCCACTTAAAGGTTGAAGCCTGATGTTGAATTTTATAATATCTCTATAACCAGCGACAGTTAATGGGTAGCCATGATGAGCCGGAGGGGTGGGTTGTGGTTTCAATTTTTGTTTTTCTTTGTATAAAAAGAAAAAACTGTAGAATATTTTCTGCTGTTGCTAATTTTGTATTTTTGGGGAATGGTGGGGAGGACAGAACAGAAAGGCGATTTAGATAGCCTTAGCAGTTCAACAGAAATGTTCATCAGAAATGTTTAATAAAAAAAAAAGCGTTATGCAGAAATGTATAGCAGAAATGTTGAGCAGAACTAGTTTAGCAAAAATTGTAGAAATGTTCTGTAGAAATGTTCAGCAGAAAATGTTCAATAAAAATGAAACATGAAAAAAAGAAGTTTGTGGATGCCTGACCATCACACTCATGTGCTTGTGGAACATCTATTCTTTCCAGATTTAGTAATCCTTTCTGTTAACATAACTCCACTCTTCTGGGGAGACTTTCCACTAGATTTTGGAGCGTGGCTGTATGAATCTTGTGATCATTCAGCAACAAGAGCATTAGTGAGGTTAGGCACTGATGTTGGGTGAGGAGAATTAGATGTGCTGTCTTCCGAGTTCATCCCGAAGGTGTTCAGTGGGGTTGAGGTCAGGGCTCTGTGTGACACTCAAAATCTTCCACTCCAGCCATGAACAGGTTCAATTTGTCCAGCGATAAGATTAATTTAGCATATCAATGAATTATGCATTAGATATTACGTCCGTCTGGGGAAATCTAGGCTGGGTCTTCGTGCAGATGTTGACTGAAGACTCCGCACCCAATGAGGTGAGATGAATTGATTTTAGAGAGCCGAGAGAGCAGAGCAAACCGAGAGTGCAGACTTCAGACAGCAGAGAGTTGGATTTTTAACTCCTTTTCTGGCTAGTCCAACCAACCAGAGATTATCTTAAGCAAGGGCGTAAGCCAAATGCTCCACCCATGATGTCTCATTCCGTTGTCACTGCAGATGGGTGGTTCCATGCCTTTTATTGAAGTGTCATTAAACTTTATCCAGAATACCTAACGATATATATAATGACATTCTATCTAAATGTCCTTACTTTACTTTCTTCCTGCAGATATCACTTTATGAGTGAAGGACCTTGGGTTTTATCTGTTGCGGTAGCCATATGGTTTTTGGTGAGTCCAAGAGAAGGCATGTTTTCTCAACCCACTCTGTGGCATTCTGGAGGGTTGAGTTATGGATTTACGCAACATTCGCGCGCAGGCCACTCTCACAAAGGTCGCTAGTGTTTACTAATGGTGGGTTTGTCAGTCCACCTCGGAAATGTTGGCACCAGTCACGACAGCTTCTTTGAATTGCGGTTTGAGTGGCCGGGGGCTGTTTAAATGGAATGTCTTATCTTCTGTTGTTGCCATCTCAGCTGCCTGGTTTCGATTTTACACAGCTGTGTTTTAGAACATATGGAATTGTGGCAATGTCACAACTGTGTTTTAGAGCATATGGTATTGTGGTTACATCACAGCTGTGTTTTTAGAACATATGGTATTGTGGTGGCATCACAGATGTGATTTAGAACATATGGTATTGTGGTGGCATCACAGATGTGTTTAGAACATATGGTATTGTTATGGTGTCACAGCTGTGTTTTTAGAACATATGGTATTGTGGTGACATCACAGCTGTAAATCTCAAACTGGACAGTTAAAGATTAGGGTAAAAACCACCTGTTCTTTTCTTTCAGTTTTCAATTGTCCAGTTTGGGTGAGTCTGTGCTCATGATAGTCTCACATTCCTGTTCTTGGCTGACAGAAGTGGAGCCCAATGTGATCTCCTGCTGTTGTAGCCCATCCACCTCATTTGATGTTTTTGCATGCTGAGATGCTTTTCTCTTACCACTGTTGTAAAGAGTGTTTATATAAATTACTATGTTCTTCTGGTATTTCAAACCAACCTGGTCATTTTCCTCCCTGACCCTCTCTAATCAACAATGGCTTTCCCCACAGAACTGTTGCTTACTCAGTGTTGTTTTGTGTTTTGCACCATTCTCTGTAAACTCTAGAGACTATAGTGTGCTGAAAATCAGCAGTTTATGAAAACCTCAAACCAAATCATCTTGCACCCAACAGCCATGCCACATTTAAAGCTCAGATCAATTTCTGATGTTTGATGGAACACTGAAGCTTTTGCCTGTATCTGCATGATTTTATGGATTGTACTGCTGGCACATTATTGGTTTTTGATTGATAACTGCATGAATGAGCAGGTGTACAGGTGTCTTAATAAAGTGAATGGGGGGTGTAGTGATATTTGGAGCTGAAGGGGTATTGAACAGATATTTGAATCGATTGGAACTAATTTGTATGCAGGTTATGTTATTATAGAATGCATTATTAAGCTAATAATGAAATAATAATTAAACATGTGTGCATTTAAAAAAATTACGGAACATATAGCCATGAAGAGAGAAAGAATCTGAGACACACTGTTGTTACTGAGAAATGGCCTTGCTTTGTTAATTGTATTTCACTCTATGCTTGACAAAAGATAAAAGTAAAACAATAAATAAATAAATAAAAATGGAGAGGAAATATATATTAATCACAAAATCAGTTATAATCTTTTATCATAAGCCATTAAAATGACAGCATCTGATTATGTTTCATTTGATGTTGTTTATCTCTTCATCTACATTAAGCACTTTATGACGCCAGGGGGAAGAGCTTTCTCTTGCAAAGCCCCACAATTGTGGAAAAGCCTTACAATTAGTGTTCAGGACCTTCATCACAGTCAACTCTGTATTTAAGTCTAAGCTGAAAACATATTTGTTTACCATTAATAGACTTGCCTTTATGCTACTCATACAGTCATATTCATCAATGGGATAGTAAGCATACCTACAATATCTACCCTCTCTCTTTCCTCCATGTCCTCTCTCCTTTGTCCGAGCCACACATGATTTTATGGAGATGCCAGTGATCCTGACCCTTTCTGCACCGGACCTGCCTCTATCCATCCAGATGCCCCACCTCTGATGGAGTGCTCTCTCATCAACTTTGGAGGACAGCCTGAGTTTGATTAGATGGTACTGCTTGAAGTACCATGAAATAGTTCAACTCAATTCCATAATGAACTTTCCTTTTACATTCCTATCCGTTGTTACTCGATGAGGATGGGTTCCCTTCTGAGTCTAGTTCCTTCAAGGGTTTCTTCCTCATATCATTTTAGGGAGTTTTCCTTGCCACCGTCACCACCTGCTTGTTTAATAGGATAACCA